>JBBPKJ010000357.1:0-28104 GCA_038089195.1 Brasilioporus rufonigricans
GTCTCACAGAAGTCTGCTGTCGCTAGTATGTATGGACTCCAAGCACGTGGTTCATCGGAAGCGGCGAAACTGTTGTTGATACTGGCTGCAAAGACGTGGCGGAAGGCATCGCTCCAGGACGGTGAGGGAACAACGCCCGTCCTCACAACTTGGATGACGTCTGGATGAAGGGTGTGGGTCGCTTGTGATGCTCTAGGCGGTCTCTCTACCTCGCGCGATACCTCCCTTTCTTGTTCTCCATCCATTCGAACGTCAAGCAGTGACAAGGCCATGAGGTTTTCGCACCGCTCGCGAATTTATCGAGGCAAGTCCATGGAAGAAGTAGCATTAGGAGAGTTGGAGTGGGATGGCATGTACATATCGGCCAGAGACTTGAGTTCCAGTTGAACCCAGGCGTCTGCCAGTTGTTCTGGCGTGGCCTCGTTCTGACAAAAACGGGACCAAGCGTCACATCTGGCTTTGTGGCTCATTCCTTGTTGCGCCAAGTACAGGCACTGTCGTTGGATGTCACTCCATGTTTCCTGTATTGCCCAGTGCAGGGTATCAGCCGTAGAGACTGGGATACTCCGATCCTCTTTGCTAACGAGACCACGGATTCTTTGATCGACCTCACGAGGTGCGAAAAACATGACACTATGACCGTGGCCTAGCTTACGCATACGCATACAACCTAACGACAACCAATGATAAGCTTTGTCTGTCACACAATGGGATATCGAACGTACCTTGGACCAAGCGATCCTTCGTAACTTTGTGTCCCAGTGTAACGGCAGCTCGGAATCCGGGAGGGAACTTGAGGTCCGTACCCCTTGTATGAGCATCATCTAGATATGGGACACATTTTTCTAGTTGCTGGACGAGCGGCGACGATGACAAGGGTTGGGTGGCACCGTTTCTGGCGAGTACCATCAACTTGTCAGCTTCACTAAAATATATGGCCCCAACGGTCTCTGTCGCTGATGTAAGATCTAGCCACGCCTTGACCAGCTCGAGATTGGAAAGATCGAGTATCTGTGCGCCAACATCTAGCAGGACACGGATTTGTGGATCCTGTGCGACTACCATCTTGAGAAAATCGAGCGTGGACCATCGCTCACCGCTTTCGTAAGTTGTTACTATGTAGGAAGAGTTCTCCGGCTGCAGAAGACAGGCGAGGACCATTGCGTTGGTTCCAGTCTGATGGAGGTGAACCGGGTCGTCTTGAATAATGGAAGTGGGTAACAGATACTGTCCGTCGTTGGTTCCAGAGAAACCTGATATTTGGTTCAGTCGGCGAATCGAACATGAGAAGTCAACTAACCAGTGACTAGGTGGTTCTTCTGCTCTGCTATATCCCAATATGAGCCCAAGATTCTTTGAGAAAACTCTTTCGCGTAGTTCGGGAACACGATTTTCGAAAGATACAAGTCTATCGCCCTTTTGTTCCGAGAGAAGAGAGGAACGAGGTATTTGACCCATTGTTCCAACGATCTAATATTGACGTCGCTCAGTCTCCGAAGAGTATTTGGCACTGACCCGGTACCGAAATCTTTGACCCAGAGTGTATATTCGGAAGATGGGTCATCCTGTTGTAGCAGAAGCTCGAACGAAATTTTGAGCTGTGCCTCGCTGAGCCCCCCGTAATAGTAAGAAAGACACGTGAGCAGGATGGTGATGTCTGGGTGTCCGAACTCCGCTGCTTCTGCTGGGACGTCTTTGGCACGATAAGGGATGGCAAGCATGGTGCGCGGTGGGAGGGCTATGTCAAGGCCGTAGTCTACGCGCCACCTGCGCTGCTTGAGAGCGAACAAAAGAATATTATGGGCTAGGAGACCGCGCAAGAGAAGGAGTGAACCCCAGCTGGTACTCTGACGAGCATACTTTTCCACCATCCTGGTTATATCCGGGTGGATGTCCTTGCATAGTATGAACTCGCGAACAGCTTCTCCAAGGCCCAGCTCAGAGTGGAATCCAAGACTAGAGAGACGTCCATCCAGTACATCCTGGGCGATCAATGACATCAGTTGTTCGCCACCCTCGGCCTGCAGGATGTGAATGTGAGGGAATGACCCAGGCAAATCACTGTCACACTGTATTGTGTGCGAATCACGGGTTGAAAGTAGATATACATGTCGTTTCAGGAGGTCAAGGATTTGTTGAACAGTGATCCATCGGCCTGGAGATCCTTCGAAGGGATGCTGGTCACCAATGGCATAAATCAATTGGAACTGTGGACGGAGGACGTCATCGCTCTCGTCGAGGATATCTCGAGCATAAGTCTCAAGGAATCTCTGAAGTTCGAGCGAGGCTCTGGTCTGCCTGGGCCTGATCTCAGTCTTCACGACTTCTCTGGGCTCCTTGTGGGTCTCAGGGTTGTAATGCCATTGTTTTACTCCTCCGATTACTGTAGAGACGTAGGGGTTTTTCCTTAACTATTTCTCCGGTTGTCAGCCAGCGAATGGGTATAATCATCAGGATCACCGTGCTTACCGATCTTACGAACGAGCCGGTAAGCTTATGGACGACGCGTTCGAAGCCCCATTTCTGAACACTTTGGGTGGAATATGAGTTGATCCCATTTTCCAATAACTGGGTTTCCAAGCAGGCCAACTTGAGCGACAAAACATGCTCGGGTTGCGTGATGACAATGCCCTGTTCGTCTCTACACTTGCGCATGAGCTCATGGAGGAGTTCGACCTTGTATTGATGGCGAATTTCGACATTCATCTCCTCATGGGAGAAGGTCAGGTGGTATATCGGCCTACCAACAAGCCCGGAGAGACGATCAGTTAACAGCTGGAGGGTCTGTGGGATCAATGCTTTTGGAACGACAATGCGGACTAGCCGGTCACAGTCGGCGAGGGCAGCTGCACAGATCGGGATGATCACAGAGGTTTTTCCTTCCCCCATATTAACCTGCATCACTGTATTCTTGCCCGAACGAGGAGACATCATTTCTTTCGCGATATCAACCTGGACACGACGAACGATAAAGTTGCCTTGTAACTGACGCAAATGGTCATTAAAGGTGAGCGTTCCCGTCGCAGAAGACGTACTTGAATCAACAACCAATCCGGATGCTTTATAGGATCCCATCCGTCACATCCCTCGTTCTCTAATTCTCTGTAGAACTCTTCTTCGCGATCTTCCAACGCAAACCGGAGCAATCGTCGTGCCCGCTGAAGGTCCAATGCAAGCAGAGCCAGTTCAGTCAAACATTTCCTCCAGTCCTTGGAAAGGTTGATTGGTGAGTTGGACGCGAGACATCGGAAGAGAGTATATGGGGTGACACGTGGCCATTGACCACATCGATCGAGAAGTTGTTCGAATTGTGCCTTTGGGCCAAGAACGGTCTTGACTGTGTCAAGACTCTCCATATAGTTGATCCTGCACTGCACGTAGTGTTCGCGAAGCGCCTTGATATCAGGTTTCCCACTGTCGTGCCAGCAAGTGACGCCGATGGCACCTGTTGTCTGGAAATGATGTGCACTGTCGTGGAGACGAGAGATATATTTGCTCTGGAATGCAGGCGCTGATTCATTTCTTCGTAAAGTGGATAACAGTTGACGTAGTGGATCGATGTTCGGAGAAGAGAACGCATGGTCGTTATACCCGGGTTTGTGACGGGGCAATCTACTGCGCTCCCGTAGATTAGGTGCGAGACGTTCATGAAGCAATTGATCTAGTGACTCCAAGGGCCTTTTCCTGGGGAACGGTAGACTCGCAGTGAGCTCAGATGGGAACTGATACGCTTCTCGCAGCACAGATTGGAACAGATACGCTTCTAGCAGCACATCTCCCTCAGTTGGTGGTCCAATTGTCGACAGACGAATGGGGGTGTCGTTCAGCTTTGAGAATGCATAGCGTATCTGATGACTCCGCGGGTACGAAAACCCTGTATCGGAAGTTTCCGGTCGGGTACCAGCCAATCATACGAGAGATATCGCTTCTTCCAGACCTGTTCTGCCAGTCAGCGGGTCTGGCCTACATCCACTGCTGGTCCGGGCATGCCATTCGGCAAGGTATAGCCTACTCTCCAAGCCGACGGTCCCATTCAAGCAACCCAGGTCGCTGTCAACTTGGTACATATAGTGACGGGCTGGTCCAGAGGAAGGGAGATCTCCAGGGTAAGTAGTATCCGTTATAATGACACATTTTGGGACGACGTCAACTTCAATCTGGCTTTTCGGGCGAAGAACGAGCCGGTTGACAAGGCAAACCAGCGTCCCGATATACTGATCTTCATCGTAGACCATGTTCTTAAAGTCACGGGACTCGAGCTGGCCAGCCTCATTGACAAAGAATGATAACCCGTAGCGGGGCAACATAACGGATAGTCGGTGTGATGATGGAGTTCGCATTTCGTCGATCGGGGAGGCAGTGATAATGAGATTTTCAGGGTGGTCAAGACACGAGAGACGGCTTGAAACCATTGCCCAGGTCGGGCTTTGCTTGTCCACAAGGAATTCGCCTCCTTTCATTCCACGAATTTGTCCAGGCTGGAGGTGAATTGACCAATTATCTGGCGACTGGTCCCATGGCTTTCCGACAGGGCGTATCTCGATAATGGATGTATGCCAATTCAACCAGTGAACATGACCCTCAATGAGTGATTTTGGAAGGTCCCCTTCCAGTGTTTCCCGAGGAACTAGTTCAAAAATGCTATCTGTGTCTTCGTTTTGAGCACAAATGACAACTGTTCTTGGTTGGCGCGAGCCGGGTGCATCATTGCCGTTTCGGATTGTAATGTGTATCTGAACGGGTTTTAATGCTTGGTTTCGAACGACAGGTTCAAACAACCTACACGATGCTTATAAATAACGGAAATAGACACGAAATCCATTCCAGGAAGATCAGAGACAACAAACTTCAAATCACGCTAGAAGATCCACTGAACGATCACGTCGTGTCAAAGGTGGAAACATCCACGTACATTTCCAAACAGTTCACGGTACCTTGGATCGCGAGTTATAATACTTGGTAACTCGTCGCTTATCGCCGTACCATCCACCAAAAGAGACCCGTCAAGTAAATTAACATGCACAGTTTGCGAGTGCCTGTCTTTTGTTTGCGCAGTTTCACATACCAGCCACCGAGAGTTAAGTGGCTGCAGCAGCTCCCATCGTCGTGGACTTGGTCGATATCCAGGCCACACCAGTTGAACGGCACGGTCGATACCAAGGTCCGTGGTATCAGCCTGGATGGCGTCGCGCAAGCTGCCCTCGAGAAGGAAAGAAAGACGACGATCTCGGTCCAGGAGCGCTTGCGAGTACGTACAAACATCTGACAATTTGAGATTAGTTGTTGTCGTGGGTGATTCACGTATCAGACATGCCTGATGCAGGAGGAACGGTTGCGTGTATAAGCACGGCACACGAAAGGGCAATTTCAATGTCCTGCACAGAACGAAAGAGCGAGTTACTTGCAGCGGCGCCCACATCAGACGTGCTTCTGCAGACAGCGGCCATGTCCCGCAAAAGCCCACGACTTTCACTGTTCGTAGGTGACTCCCTGACATTGTATACCAGCTCTTGTACCCAGTTGAATGTCTTGCGGCGTACCATCCAAAGAAGTTTAATGGCTCGCTCTGGAACGTCTCCAGAGGATCTTGAAACAAGTACACCTGCTAGCAAGGAAATTATGGCCATCCCCAGCCCATCCAATGAACCCATTCCGACGTCGGTAAATAAACTCTCGAGCTCGTCTAGGAGTGTGTTGCAGAATGAAGCATCTTGAAGATCCTGGTGCCATAGCAGCTCTCCAATACTGTCGAGTGGCCCTACTTGAGTAGAAGCTTGCGCCAACAGCAAGTAAACCTCCTGGTGATTAAAGTCCAAAGTTCGGCTCCGTAGTTCCCGCAGAATATTGGACCATTGAAGTGAACCTCCGCTACGCAAGTGCGCAAATGCGACGAATTCGTGCAGAGAAAGCTTGGGATCACAGTGAGCCTGGGCAGCCAAAACCTCGTTCGATGTATGTGTGGTGGAGTCAAGGTACTGCTGCAACCCTGAGCTAGCGTATGGACCACTCGAAAGGTGGTATACGTGCAGAAGGCGAGGCAGATAGCACCCTTCGTAGACATAATATAACCTATTCCATGGAGTAGAACGACTTGGATATAGGGTAAATATTCGCCGGTAGCTGGCTAGCATGTAAGGTTTCAATGTAGGAATATCGCGGACTCGAATGTCTTTTTCACCCTGCTTCTCGTATAGTCTGACGCAGGTGATCCAGCAGGTGACAGAACGCCACATATCAAAGGACACTGGACATTGCAGTTCAAATACCATAACCTTGGCGTGTAGCGGATCAGTAGGTAGCGTATCTTTAATGCGAGCATTAAGATGTTGAAGAGTGGTAGAACTGTCGTAATAACGGCAAGGAAAGCTGTGTTCCGTGAATTCATCCGATAGCGCCGACCATTTGGGGTGTGCTTGGGTATGGCGAGCGGAAAGGTACTAATACGCACGGCAAAGACGGTGGATGCTCGCAGCATCGCGAAAGAGTAAGTCGGATAGAAGATCTATGGGTACTTCTGGAGAGTAGTCAGTAAGGATGGGTATTTCCCCGATGACAAGCTTATCGAGAGCGACCCAAAGCTCGATTATTGTCAAGAGCATAGTGGAGCCAGAGAGATGATCGGAGCCAGAGGGGAGAGAATGCAAATCGTCTGCCACCTTCCCGTAACGGTACCTGTCCTGTGCAAACGACTGATATCGATGTGCCAGGTCTTCAAGCTGTTCACATGCCTCGTCAACATCTGCAACGTGGGCAACCCAGTCATCAATATCCTCCCTAATGGCCTGTTCAACATCATGGAGCGCCACAGGGATGTCCTCCAAAAAATCGTTCGGATGAGATAAAAGGTCGTCATGATCAGACAAAAAGTCGCGGAGAGTGCCTCGGAGGCGACTGATAGGGAGGAAAGGCGAACGCGAGAGATAGCCACCACGATTTGTAAGAGAGATGGACATGTACTCGCGGATATGGGGGAGAGAAGGCTGAATGTCATCAGCGAGAGCTAGCTTAAAGGGTTCCCAGGACCGGGAAAAGTTTGGGATAACCTGCACCTCGTGCCACCTCTTATCAAGAGTCACGGAGAGACTTGTGCAAATACATGACACATTGCCTTCGAGCCACGGTGGGGCAGAGGAACCAAGCTTCCCGAAGCGCCGGAGGATTTTCGTTGACATCGAATGAAGCAGAAAGCTGGAAAGACTGGCATTGATCGCATGGTCTGCGAGGCCGCACATGAAGAACATCATGAACACTTTGTAGGTATTGCGGTCAAGAGGAGAACGATCGAGGGACAACTGGAGAGCGACCCTAATGAGAAGCCACATCCTTGAACGAGACCACCCCTGCGGCTGCGAGTAACGTTCGCGAAGGTGGGCAGGACCGACATGTTTCATAATACATTTGGGTTCAACTGGATGGCCGACGCTGCACAACAGGTCAGTAGGTAACTCTTCGCTCGTGCTGCTAGTAGAGAGGAAACCCGCGAGCCTAGATAGAAGCTCCCCATTGTCAAACAATCTCGATAGCTAATCCTGGATACGGTTCTTTTCCCTGCGCTAGGGGGTCGCGGGATGCAGGGAGTAACTCGTACAAAGTACATAATACCTGCTTCCGAAACATGACCCCACAATTTGTAGCATGGTATGGGGTAGGAAAAATAAGGATATCTATATACTCTCAGCAAAAATTTATAGATAATAAGCCTCCCAACTTACCTCCCACTTTTAATTCAGCGAGCTGGGAGATGGCGTGGTCCCAGTCCAATTTCAATTTAATGGTGGTTTGCAGATTGTCCAACATTTTTACGATGTGAGACCAGTGAGGCCAGTGGACGTGGTCTATGTAATCGTTATAATCACGAGCGGTAGGATGTACCGCAGAAGCCAGCGTATATTCATTCTTTTCAGAATGGTCATCGTGTTGAGGTTGATAGACGGGGAAAAAGACGTGATTGACGACATATTCCAGTGTTATTGGTGGGGAAGGGAGTTTGGGATCTATGTGCCAAGGGGTATTGGACCTCGGGTACTCATATTCGAACGAGTCGTCGAAGACAAAGTTGAACATGGAAGATTTGTACATGTTTCGTTTGGATTGATGCGTCCACTCGTGAATGACGAACGGGCAATTCCGAAGTGAGAGTGTCGTCGACAAAGGCAGACTTGGCGGACATGATCAAGCGCCGAACAGCGCAACTAGTTGACTTGAGTGAAGCAACAAGAGTCCATCGCAAAGTGGACTATATAGTCCTCGATCCCGGTCTAATAAACAGGTACAAACTAACATCTCCACCCATTCATCTCCGCCACAATGCCAGCCAAGAACAAGATATTCATCCTCGGTGCTACTGGTAAAGCGTATCATTCACGCGGGTCACAAGTCTCATACTTGTACCACGATCCCAAGGTTACATTGGTGGCACTGTCCTACAGTGTCTCCGACAGCACCCCTCTGCCTCCACGTCAGAGATCACCGTCCTCGTTCGCAATACTGCTAAACTCCCTTTGTTCGCGTCGATCGACATCAAGACTCTCTTCGGGACCCTCGATGATGCAACGTTGCTTGAGCGACAAGCGTCAGAAAGCGACGTCGTGTTTGCCTGCGTGGGTTTCTTTTTTAGTTTTCAGATGATCATTGGTGATTTAACGCTCGTTGGCTGATGCGAATGGCTTAGGCAAATTCGGACCATGTTCGGTCCTGTGAGGCCATTTTGAGAGGGCTGAAGAAGAGGAATCAGCTGACGGGCACCGTACCCATTTTTGTTCATACGGTGACTCGTTCTGCATAACCACCTTCACCCCCCTACTGACCCCGCTGGGGCGGTTGTCCAGTCCGGAACAGGTGGGTTTCCTGCGGTGTTATCTACGTGTCTCATTCGTTGCACTTACATAGCGAGTCGCCACTGACTAGATGTGATGAATGATGGTGCAGATGGAGTGTATTCATCCGACACCATCTGGGATGATACAGACCTCGACCAACTCAAGAGGCTCCCAGTTACTGATCCTCCTCGCCTCACTGATCTCCTTGTCCTAGAAGCTGATAAGCAAGGTGCGCCTGGTCCCCTCGCATGACGCCGAGTTCACGGCTCACCATAGCCTCTGCTCATGCGATTCCGACGGATACATACAGGCTACGCACGGACACACATCGTGTTACCTTCCACGATCTACGATTTCGCCACTGGCCCGCTCGTCAAGCTCGGGATCCAAAATTGTCGGTCTATCGAGATACCTAAGCTCGTCCGAGTGGGTATCAGACGAAAACGCGTGGGCACGGTCGGTCTTGGACTCAACATATGGTCCAACGTTCACATCGACGACCGTACGTCGTCCCTCGATTTCTTCGTGACGTGGTTGATCACTCCTTATTCTTGGCAAAAGTTGGAGATTTGTACATGGTATTGTATGATGCGATCCTGGATGGGCATGCAGGCCACGGTCGCGAGGGCTTGTACTTTGCCGAAAATGGGGAAAGCATAGTCAGAGTGATGGCTGAACGAATCGGCGAGACGTTTGTCGAGTTTGGCGTGAGCACTCCCGAGGAACGGACACCTACGTCATTTGGAGAGGCGGATTATGCACGGCCTGAAAACAAGGATGTATGTGCAGGTTTCTGGCATTGACGTATCTGACCACTCCTGGACATACATCTTTCAGCTGCGAGAGTTGTATGGCGCGAACTCGCGTTGCAGAGCGAGGCGAGCGCGGGCGTTAGGATGGAATCCCGTACACGGGACCAAGGACATGTTGATGAGTATTCGAGGCGAGGTGGAGTGGCAGCTCAAGCACAAAGCCGATGCACCCTGAAATCGTATGAGCTTTCTAGGCGACGAAGACGATGTTGATGGTGGCTAAGGAACAATCCCACAGGAAGCATGTATGTACCATCCTAAAAGAAGCGTACGATGAAAAAGCGGGAGGGACGGCGACTCGTTCCTTTACTTCTCGTTGTGGTATGACAGAATACTAGGACGAAAGCATCCTACCTGCCTATACGCCATCAACGTGATCCAACTTGACGCGCATGAAGTCTGTCAGTGGCTCGTCTGCACCCCTCCATGCCATCGTCGTACTCAAGTTGCAGCCCGTGCAACGACTCGCTCGTCTCGCCTCGTATTCTGCGCCAGGTTCGACGGCGACCCCTGCGGACGCGAGTGGCCTCGAGATGGTAGTGTTCGACCACGTGTTTCTGCTTACCATTAGGTCATCTGAAGGGAGCTGCGCGTATGGACGGACGGAGACGTGGACGATCATTGGGGAAGTTGTTGGATGCAGAGGGGGGGTTCGAAATCAGGTACCTAGCATCTGCTAAATGGGGCCAAACAAGAAATACGAGATTGATCCAGTACGATCCGTCTTCACCAACTCGGAGTCGTGCTAGAACGAAAACGGACTCAGGCTTGCTGTATCACGCGCTCATGGTTATATGTTTCACGAGGAATCCCTGACGCACCTGACTATCGTTCCTGGCTGAAGGCAGAGAATTTTTCTTTGTCTGAATGCGAGAATGCCCGAGGGGAAAAGGGAATCGAGAATCGACCTCGTTTGTGCGTTCAAAGTCGTCGAGTTTGGGCAGTCGCGGCACGTGACTTCCGAGAGCAAAGACATCGACCGAGGTACAATTCGCTTTTATATCAAGCAAAAGGTTCTGCCCACAACTGCAGGCTTTATAAGATCGATCATTTGTACATGTTTGGTTTCGATTGATGCGCTAACTCATCAACGACGAACGGGCAACCCCGAAGTAAGAGTGTCGTCGGCAAAGACAGACTCGGCGAACATGATCAAGCGCCGAACAGCGCAACTAGTTGACTTGAGTGAGAAAAAGAACCGAGTGCAATGCAAAGTGGACTATATAGTCCTCGATCCCGGTCTAGTAAACAGGTACAAACTAACATCTGCACCACCTCATCTCCGCCACGATGCCAGCCAAGAACAAGATATTCATCCTCGGTGCTACTGGTGAAGCGTATCGTTCACGCGGGTCACAAGTCTCATACTTTTGTTACGATCCTCAGGTTACATCGGTGGCACTGTCCTACAGCGTCTCCGACAACACCCCTCTGTCTCCGCTTCAGAGATCACTGCCCTCGTTCGCAATGCTGCTAAACTCCCTTTGTTCGCGTCGATCGGCATCAAGACTCTCTTCGGGACCCTCGACGATGCAACGCTGCTTGAGCGACAAGCGTCAGAAAGCGATGTCGTATTTGCTTGCGTGGGTTTCTTTGTTGGTTTTCAGATGATCGTTGGTGATTTAACGCTCGTTGGCCAATGCGAATGCTTAGGCAAATTCGGACCATGTTCTATCCTGTGAGGCCATTTTGAGAGGGCTGAAGAAGAGGAATCAACTGACGGGCACCGTACCCATTTTTATTCATACGGTGACTCGTTCTGCATAACCGCCTCCACCCCCCCACTGACCCCGCTGGGATGACCGTCTAGTCTGGAACACGTGCGTTTCCTTTCGACGCTGTATTCACGTCTCGTTCGTTGTGCTTAAATAGGGTGTGGCTGACCAGGTGTGATCAAGGACGACGCGGGTGGAATGTATTCATCTGACACCATCTGGGACGATACGGACCTCGACCAACTCAAGAAGGTTCCAATAACTGACCCCCCTCGTCTCACTGACATCCTTGTCCTCGAAGCTGACCATCAAGGTGCGACTCGCCCTTCGCACAGTGCCGAGTTCACCACTCACCATAGCCCCTGCTCACACGATTCTAACCCATACATGCAGGCTATGCGCGGACACACATCGTGCTACCACCAACCATCTATGATTTCGCCACTGGCCCGCTCGTCGAGCTCGGCATCCAAAATCCACGGTCGGTCCAGATACCCAAGCTCGTCCGAGTGGGAATCAAACGGAAACGCGCGGGCATGGTCGGTCTTGGGCTCAATATATGGTCCAACGTTCACATCGACGACCGTACGTCGGCCCTCGATTTCTTCGTGACGTGGTTGATCACTCCTTATTCTTGGCAAAAGTTGGGGATTTGTACATGGTACTGTATGATGCGATCCTGGATGGGCATGCAGGCCATGGTCGCGAGGGCTTGTACTTTGGCGAAAATGGGGAAAGCATGGTCAGAGCGATGGCTGAACGAATCGGCGAGGTCTTTGTCGAGTTTGGTGTGAGCACACCCGAGGAACGAACGCCGACGTCGTTTGGAGAGGCGGATTATGCACGGCCTGAAAACCAGGGTGTACGTTCACGTTTCTGCTGTTGACGTGTCTGACCACTCTTGGACGCATTTTCCAGCTACGATGGTACGGGGGGAACTCGCGTTGCAGAGCGAAGCGAGCGCGGGCGTTAGGATGGAAACCCAGACATGGGACCGAGGACATGCTGCAGAGTATTCAAGGCGAGGTGGAGTGGCAGCTCAAACGCAAAGCCGATGCACCCTGAAAGCTTATGAGCTTTCTAGGCGAGAAAGACGACGTTGATGGTGGCTAAGGAACGATCCCACAGGAAGCATATATGTACCACCCTAAAATAAGTGTACGATAAAAAAGCAGGAGGAACGGCGACTCGTTCCATTACTTCCCGTTGTGGTATGACAGAATACGAGGACGAAAGCATCCTACCCGTCTGCACGCTATCAACGTGATGCAACCTGACGCACATGAAGTTTGTCAGTGGCTCGTCTGCATGCCTCCATACCATCATCGTATTCAAGTTGCAGCCCGTGCAACGACTCGTTCGTCTCGCTTCGTATTCTGCGCCAAGTTCGACAGGGGCCCCTGCGGACGCGAGTGGTCTCCAGATAGTAGTCTTCAATCGCGTGTTTCTGCTGACCATTAGGTCATCTGAAGGGAGCTGCGCGTATGGACGGACGGAGACGTGGACGATCGTTGGGGAAGTTGTTGGATGCAGAGGGGGGGTTCGAAATCAGGTACCTAGCATCTGCTAAACGGGGCCAAACAAGAAATACGAGATTGATCCAATACGATCGGTCTTCACCAACTCGGAGTCGTGCTGGAACGAAAACGGACTCAGGCTTGCAGTATCACGTACTCATGGTTATATGTTTCATGAGGAGTCCCTGACGCACCAGACTATCATTCCTGGCTGAAGGCACAGGATTTTTCTTTGTCCGAGTGCGAGAATACAAGAGGGGGAAAAGGAATCGAGGATCGATCTCGTTTGTGCGTTCAAAGTCGTCGAGTTTAGCCAGTCTGGGCAGTTGCGGCACGTGACTTCCCAGAGCAAAGACATCGACCGAGGTACAACTCGCTTTTATGTTCTGCGCACAATTGCAGGTTCGTTGCAGGTCAAGCAGCATCGGGGGCATGCTGCAGGACACACGGGACATCATTTCACGGAGCGACCCGTCGACAACATTGCGGAGAACGGTCAGTTTATAGAAACACGATAGCCAGAGCTTGTGATCAAGAACTAGATGTGGGCGAATTCTTGCGCGGTATGGCGGACTGCAAACATTTCGCTCTTTGCAGCGAGCATCCAAATAAAGGTGGGAGTGTCCAGAGAGGTCTTTGTGAGATCTTTCCTCGTACGCTCTCACATTTTGTTCAGTGCTCGCAACCATTCCCTCGGCATCTTCGATTCCCTCGTTCAAGTTGAAGAAATTAAAGACCTCCCTGCGACAAAAAGTGAGCAGGTTTCGTATGACCTGGTTGGTAGAGTTAAGGTTTATCGTCTATTGCAAACGACGTAAAAGCTGTACCCAAGCTGATTCCCTGCTATCAAGTAAGCAGATGGAATGGTCCTTTTGGCTTGTTCAATATATGCTTTGGTCGTCGCTTTTTTCCCACTGCAAGATCAAGCTCAAAGCTATGTCAAAGTGAGCCAAGGATGTATCCCACGTACTGCCGGCTTTCGCGCTGATCTTTTACACCGCTTCGCAACATCTCTACAAGTTGTATCGTGTTTCGGAGTCTTTTGATGCATTCTTGCACCAAGTTAATTTCGAACATGAAGTTTGTTGCGAGCTGCATTTGTCCGGGAGGGAAGGAAATGTACGCATCCTCAACCGAACGATGCGTAGTGGTCAAGGAGGTCCAACATACCTCCAAAAAATTGTGACAGGTCCCTCGCTTTCTTGCTCAACGACCAAAAGTGAGGGAACATGACTTGGCTCTCTGACTTATTTGGAAGGGTTCATGAGAAACACGCGAGACTACACTGCTTCGAATGCCAAGGTAGGATCGCGATGGGTCAGCAAGGGAGACGAGTTCTGGTCTTGTATAACCCGGTGGAATAGTAAGAGAGGAGCATCCATTGCTGGTGTGGCATCCTACATCAGAAGGGTATCGCTCTCCGCTGTTCGATTGACCTGGCCAAACAAAAATGAGATTTATCAAAGCCCTGAGCATGAAAAGAATGGCGTTCAAGTCGAAAGCACAACTAACCCGAGACCAGATTGATTTTGTCCGCTCCCGCCCTTCCTAGCTTGTACCGTTTGCTGTGCATCGGGAAGCAGGTTCAGCGGTCCGGAGTATTGGTCGGATTGCCACGCTAGTCAGGTGACCAGACCGCTATGGGAATCCCATGCGGAGTTGGTGAGGACCTTCGCTCCACCTCGAGGATATAAAGGCGCCAGGTCGCTTTGAGTTCCTACTCTCACCAGTGGGCACACCCGAGAACAATGACACGAGTCAAATCATGGACGTCGCCGTCTAGTACTCTGAATACGGTAAGTTTTATGGCTTTCTGCTACTTCCCCAACTGATTTATCCTGCAGGCCAGCATGCAAACGCCGCATGTTTCTGTTCCCTGTTCCTGTGGGGGACAGGACTGGTGGCTGAGTGATCTTGGGGATACAATTTCTGCGCAGAGGGACGTGGTTGACCTGACTCCTCATGGTCACCCTGACAGGCCCCGCCGTCTTAACAACCTCGGCAACTCCTTCGTCACTCGTTTCGACCGCCCCGGAGACCTTGGTGACCTCGAGTCGGCAATTTCGGCACAGAGGAATGCTGTTGACCTCAGTCCTCACGGTCACCCTGACAAGCCTGCCTGTCTTAGCAACCTCGGCAACTCCTTCTTTACTCGTTTCCAGCGCATTGGAGAGCTTGGTGACCTCGAGGACCAATACTCTGTGCTAGCTCGTTTACACGCCTTTTCCACTCCCATCGGTCCCGCTTCCATTCGATTGCATACATCATAGCAGCATCTTGGGGATGCGACATCACTGTCCCCTGCGTATGTCCTGTTATTCTATCGTCCTTAGCCCCTCCCATCTTCTGTTTGACACGCAGCTTCTAATATTGTGCGGAGGGCAGCAGTAGTTAGAACTCTTTGGATGGAACCGTTTCTTTGCTACTGTAACATTGAATGCCTTGTTATGTTCTCGGATGTGTACGCTTCCCAGTCATATGAACGCATTGTATCCTTGGTAATAGCATCATAATTGAAACTACATCCATCCATTCCACTTTCTTAGTCGGGCAATCGTCCAATGTTATACTTGATGGTGGCATCCCATGTACATACGCTACGCAACATTGACTTTCCCAAATCTCGTTCATCCACCGCACTCAACCACTCTAGACCCCTTTTATTTACCCCCCATAGGCAACAGCCCACTGGAACACCACTACATGTACCTGTCCTCGTACCCTGGGATTCTCTGAGCCTCTTCAGAACCTGCAGATAAGTGTTAGGCTGCTATGCCGTGGTCGCAGGGAATGCCGTTGGGGCTTGGGGACATGCCAGACTTCCTGTGTGTATGTTCTCGGGCCCTCCTTTGCACCCCTGCCAGTGTTCCCCGTTGGTTCCACGTTATGGTAGCGTTAAATGTGAATCAAACCATTCCGATCACAGCTAAAGATGACATTTGTCATCTGCAAGCTGGGTGATATGACTTGCTGTATGGTCGACCAGGTGCTTCGAAGCTACTAAACCACACAGGATGGACCCTACTGAGAACACCCATAATCCCTGCCCTCTTGGTCACGTTACCTTGCTTGAAATGATACACATGAGAAAGGAGAACCGGAAAACCTCTTAGATGACTCGGCCCCTGTCCCGGATCACCCTACATAATCCATCGCCCCCCGATCCAAACTCGTCACGCGCCCATATTCCAACAACAACCTGCGGTCGGGTCAACTCCCGCCATCACACGACAAGCAACACACGCACCGATATAGGTAAGCCGTCATGTCTTCCTTCCTCCAATACCGCCGACTCCACGCCCGTCCTGCCCGTGCGATCCGTCGAGCCAACGCGTCGTGTACGCGGAAAAACGACACGGCGTCGTACAGGTCGGTGTAGGACAATTGGATCGGGACGTAGTGCACCCACGGCGCGATGCGCGAGGTGAACCTGGTCCGAGAGTCAGCATCAGATCCGACAAGCATGCGTATATGCGTACCACTCTGGGTAAATAGTCGCCTTGAAGACGAGCGCATTGCTCGTCACGAGCCGCTTGAACCGACCCGACCACCCGTTTCCGTCTACCTAGGGGCCCACGCGAATTGTACACACGCGATATCTCGCGAAAGAAAACGACGACGTACGTCAAATATAAACTTGTACTGCCCCTCTTCACGCCTGTCCTGCGCCTCCAGAAAGTCCCATAATTGCGCCATCTTTCCACACGTCCCGTCATCCATATTGCACGCGATCGGGCTGTTCGTAAACGCCACGTCCATCCATGCCGAGTTGACCTGCGCGAGCGGCATGCTCACTGGTTCCCCTACCGGGCTCACCTCTGGCGAGCTCCCGCTCTCGTTCGTAGGCACGTGCAACACGCTGACGTTGCCCTCACGGGCGCTCATGAGCGTCACGAGTCGTTGGCGATGACCATTCATCCACCACGTATCCCTGGAAGCATATATCCCAGTCGTACGACCCCGCCAGTCGAGTCTGTCGTTCGTCTTGCGTTCCCAGGGAAGGTCTCCTTCGAACGCCCCGCCTCCATCCTCGTCCTCGTCTTCGTCCCCGACTGGAGTCGCATCGGAGTCGAACGTCCACTGGTATGGCACTGGCGGACGAATGTCGTGATGAAGTAGTGTCGAACAAAGCGAAAAGCGCGGCATGAGTGTGGGTCTGGGAACGGGTCCTGCGTTGTGCGCCAGAAATTCGCCATGGGCTGTGAGCAACGAGGGGTGCATGCATGGATCCATCGCATTACGATGGGAGGCGATGAATGTCTTGGGAGATGGAGACGGAAACGGCGATACGGACGGAGGTGGGTAGGTGGGGGGATGGAGACGGGCAGGCGAATCGGGGGGACATGCATGAATGTAGCCTTGTGTGACCGGAGGCATGTCCGCACGCGTGAGTGCTGTAAGACAGACAGTTTAAGTCACAAGCGCGCGCAGACCGCACGGAAACGGGCGGACATACTCGTCCTGTTGGCGGCTGCCTGGAGCGCCATGGACTTGATCCGCCAGTCCGAGAGCATATCTGGATTATCAAACGGAGAAAACGTGATCCGCAAAGGTGGTAAATCGTGCTCTACCTCGCGGACCAGAGCGAGAATGTCGACGATTTCGTCTTGCAGCTTCTCTCTACCCGGAGGGAGGGTCGAACTGACGACCTCGATTCGAGGACGCTCGTCCGTCTTCTCGGCGGTCACGGTGCCTTCATGCATCTCGAGCTCGTTCTGAGAGCGAGCCAGCTCGAGCGGATCGATTCCCCAAAAGGGCTCAATGTCCTCAAAAATCTCGTCGTATTCGTCGGGCAGTTGGACGCGATGTTTCACGACGTAATCCCACCTACACGGAGATCACCTACCAACGCATGCGACGGGGGGCCCTCCACTACGCACCATTTATCGAAACCGAGGGGCGGCGCCCTTTGATATCGTCGTCTGTATTCTGCGATGGCCTGGTCGAGCGTCTTGCTTGCTCGCGCGCGTTTTGCGTTCCATTCTGCCTCGGCATCGCGGATAAGTTGGAATATGGGATGGGGACCGTCTGGATTGACGACGAGAAGTCCATCTGGGGTGAGCCTGTGCTCGCCGAGGACAGGTCTGGCCGGGATCCCGTCGCGGTGTGATCCGACGGCCAAGTCGTAACGATGGCGCTCCAAGTGCTTGTGGGCGAGGCCATGGAGGGAGATGGCGACGGCGGAGACGATGAGGAGGGCGGCGATGGATCTGCGTGATACGGCCCTGCGCAGGTGTATGCAGCCAAGCATGACGGTCGAGTGAGGAGGGAGAACGGAGGGCGGGGTTTCTTAACGCGCGGAGGAACTCGTTCATTGACGCTACATGACGCTTGATGAACGGCGATCCGAAAGGGAAGACGCGACGGTTCGATCCTGTCCGTCCAGCTGTCGTCTGGTAGCTCAGCTGAGCAAGACCGTCAACGCCACGTTCCCACGCGTCGAGAGTCCCCTAGAAACACGATGAGACTGTCTCATCTCCCGTGTGATAGGGGACACTCGTCAGGTATCATCGCCATGCCATCCACCAATGAATGAATTGAAACCCGGCGTCGCGTGGTCATCAAACTTTCAAAGTCAAGGCGTCCACGTGCACCAGCGCTCCCTCGTAACCGTTCCCTTGGAGTACGGAGCTCGGTGCTCCTCGATTTATCCGCGAAACGGGGCAGAAAAACTCGAGAGATGGCACTAACACCCATCCGTCGGCATCAAATTAACCCGTTACAGTCGGATGGGCGTGTTCGCAAACAGTCATCACCACACGCTATGCTTCGAGGGAGCGACGCCATTCTCACCTTTAACAATCTCGACAAGGTTCGTGAAACGAGGTGCCGGATCGAGTGAGAGTAGCACTCCCTCGATCGAACCTATTGCATCGGACGAATCGGAGTTGCTGGACGAGTGACGCGAGACCGCTGTATCCGTCTTTCGCGGTGTGTCTTCTGCATGAACGCCACCGGACGTAGGATGCGTGGTTGCTCAGACGCAATTGTCTGGCGAGCATGTCGAGTTGATCGATCAGTGTCAACAGGCCATTCATATCCTTGGTCGTGTATGGGATATGTATATATAGTACTGTAGAGGTGAACGTGTTCACCGATCCTGATCTCTGGCAATCTGCTATCTCGGCTTCATGCGCTTGCAGTGAACTCGTAACTTGAAGGTCTGGCCCACTTCTTTTTAGCTGGAGTGGTTCTGTGGAAGTATTTCAAATCCGCCGAGTGTTCGATGGCATTGACACGTCAATCGCGAACTGAGGAGTGTCTCGTCAGACCAGAGTCTGAGAGGAGGGACGGAATACAGCCGGGATCATCTAATGGCTTTACTAGAGTTCAAACTCTGGCCACTAGCAGTACTCTGTCGGATTAGCAAGCCCGCGCGCAGCCACGGCCCCGACCGGCCCGAGCAGTCGCCGGTGCGTGCATCAGCCGACCCGCTACATTGCTTGCATACTCACAGACCGTATGGACTCTCTGTTCATTCGTATCGCGTATTTTCATCTTTCTATATTCCCGTGTTGCATTGCTAATACGGATCTCGTTTATGATCCTTTATCCCCTTTATTCGATACAATAGCAACTTATCATATATAAACTGTACCGTTCGACATGGAACACCTCAGTTCGTTGTACCACACGCGACTGAGGTGAGCTATCCATACCCCACAGCATTACCTACTCAAACTAACCTAGACATAGTGTTCTCGTTAGTCACGCGTCCCTATTCGATCCAGTGCTTGTTTTCCTACATACTTCTCTTTAGCTAAAGTGACCTTGTATAGTGTAAGCAAAGGAAGATCAGATGAATGGTTCCACCACTGGGGCGGTTGGCCGAGGGTTTATCCTCTAAGAATGTGGTAGCATTGACACGTCAGCCGCGCGAAAATCACCATCGTACCGACCTAGACGTGTGGCACTTTGATACTCAAGTGGACCGGAGACCTGGATCGTAATCTGAAAATCCCGACCATGCCGTCACTGGCAGTGCATGGTACTACAGTACGTAGGACCTCGGAAGTAAGACGCAGACGCCCACCCTCACCACCGATCACCACTAGCAGATAGACACGATACACGAAGAGCATGTCGAATAGCCCAGGGTCCCCTCGCGTGTGCTGTCAATAGTCCATACTATGAGACACGAAGAAAAGAATAGACGAAAAGAATGAGCAAAAAGAATATCATAAATGTCAACACATCACACACGAGGAGCGGGTGAGATCAGGAGTGTCAGAGTGACCGAGTATATAGAGTAAGGGTCCAGTCGAAGACCAGAGGAAAGACACAGTGCCTGTGCCAGTGGGAATCGACGCTGGGTATCCGAAAAAGGGAACATAACTGATGTAAGTAGACCATAAAGAGGGACGAGAGGAACCAATCAGAGGAGTTGAAACACCAAGAAAGAAACTCGAGTTCGTGTGCGCGGTCCGTCAAGTTCAACAATGTCCAACGAGCGAGCAAACAGTATGAAGCACATCACCCATCGTGCATTCTTCTACAACCAAACAGGTCGTCATTTGCCTGTGTGAGGACGATCTCATGTAAGTTGATCCTCCTTCCCGCCCTTCATGGCCCAATCTCCATCGAGTGTGGTGTGCAGCGGAAGTCCTTGCATGAACAACGACACGACGAGTCCGATGCCACCAACGCCAATCAAGACACGCCACAGCACCGCGAGACTCCCCGCAAATGCGACGCGAACCTCGGCCAGAGTCTCTGGAGGGTACGTGGAGAGCTGTGGGATGAGCGCATACGCAATAGCAGTTCCTTGCGGCACAGAGTGGGTAAACGATCCAGGAAGCCTCTTCGCGAGCTCGTTTTGTAGAACCGTGCCTCCAATCGTGATGCCCCACACCTACACGAATCGGAGCCCATCTAAGGACGTGCTCATACATGAGAAAGGGATCGAGACTCTCACCGAGGCATATGAATGGAGAAACCACATAAAGGCGAGTGCGTGGGCATTTTGTGTCACTGATAGGGGCGCCATAATGGGGTACATGGGCACTGAACACAGTATCCTGTTGCGTATTCCATCAGACAAAAGACTTGACCAACGAACACAACAAACCCTGCACAAAAGCCTGAGAATGCTCCAAATCCAATCGAAATTTTGAGAGGGTCCGTTGCACGGATCGTACTCATCAAACTAAGAGAGATGATGGTGAGAGCCCAGCCTACCCATGACTGTAACCGATATCGTCCTGTGACTTTGACCGATATCCCAGTCATGATCGCTCCGGCACCAAGCACGGCAAACGCGAGCGAATAAACCCCAGATTTGACGGCGGATGCACCCTTGCAGGCCTGAAAGTAAACCGGGAAATAATCTGTATAATGGCTATGCTAAGCACGAGTATTGGCACCTTTGAGTAAACTCACACACGACCGCAACCACGATAAAAGTGGAGCAGAACGACTGCACATAACTGATATACGTAAGCGACCACACAAGGCGATTATTACGGTCGAGGTTACTTACCCACTGAGGCTTGTTATGTTTGTCATCAGAGAGAACGGCACCTGATGCGAGTAGAATGAGACTCGGGGTAAATTAAGTCTAGTAGAGAGGGACATACAAGTGGGTGTTTCGCCAGAGTGGCCTCATAAGCGATAAAGCCACAGAGGCCGACAAGACCAAAGACTAACGGGATAAGCACTGCAGCTGAACTCCAGGGGTGGGTGATACCACCCCATGTCAACCCTATTGTGGTTGCGGCGGTGCTCGCAACCACAAGAAGGTTGCCACTGTCATGAATGAGCAGTCAGCAGGATTGTTTCGCGGCGACCATTGCACTCTAACGTACAGCCAGTCCATCCGCATGAGCTTCCCTTGGTAACTACCAGGGGGAATCGGCAGATCCATCGTGAAGAAGACCAACACAGATGCAACGAAAGAGATGGGAAGATTGAGGTCTTCAATATTGGCTGAATACACCAACATTCTTCTCAAGATTGTAATACTCACAGAAAAGCCATCTCCACTGCCCATTAGTAGCCAGGCTACCCCAAACCACAGGTCCAATCGACACAGCAACACACCAGGTGCTACATAAGCAAATCAGCTCAATATCCCTGCATCCATGCTTGAGTAGATCTTACAGTCCATAAAAACCTTTATATACCCCATGTTCTTGTAGTGTGACAAGACCACCAAGAACAATCACTGCAAGAGACCCAATGCATTCCCCACCCAAACCTTGTATGGTCCTTCCCACGATAAGCATTTTCATACTGTTTGCACCACCACAAATACCACCACCAAGTGCAAAGAAACCTATGGTTATCAGAACAGCTGGCTGTCTGCCAAATGTTTGAGCGAGGCCACTGCTTATTGGGAGGAAAGCAGTGGAAGCAAGGGTGTAAGTGGAACCAATCCAAGTGAACTAAGAGGCATGGAGATCATTTGCAATGGTGGGAAGTGCTGTAGAGACAGAGGATAATTCTAGGGCAGAGAGGAAAAGGCATGTACACATGGAAGTGAAGATGAGCCAGAATTTTACTCCTTTCTTGGATGGTACCTGGTCTATGCAGACGACCTTGTTATTATTCACTGTTAGTGGGGTTAGTGGGAGATCACTTGGAGTTTCAGATGTCATGAGACTTTCCATGGATATCAGAGTGTCATGCTGCAGATTATGGTGGAGCTGTGCATACTATAAAATAGAATCTTTGTTAGAGGTGTTATAGACATATGAATTTTTGTAACTTTCATGTCGTGCTTGGACACTTCCATGCACTTAGTGTCATATGGGCAAAATCAAACAAGATGGAAGAACATGTTACCATTATTCAAGATTTGGCAAGACAGCGTAAAGTGGTTTGGATGTGCTAGCACAATACACATTGGTTATTGCTCTTCTCAGTCTTCACTGAATTGGTTTGCAGATCATTGATGCTGGTAGAACTGTAGGGCTATCGCTAATTGGACAGTGGACATTAGTTTACTGCTCTGGCTCAGTGTCCCTGCCATTGGCTGATGAGCACCTAGATGATCCAAAAGTGTATCTTACAGCATAGCTGTGGAGTTTGTGCAAAGTTATGTCATACTCAGTAATGTCAATGATCATCACCAAAATGTTCAAAGTCTGTTGATGTCCGATGAAGCAATTGCCATGCCACTGCAACAATGCTGCTTGCTTTTTGACAATAGATGTTGCTCATCTCAAGGCTATATGAAATGCCCTGTGATAGAACAATATACAACTGACTGTAACATTGAGAGCACTTCTATGCTTGAGACTTATAACTACCTGGACTTTGGGAGGTACTCACAAAGAGACACAATGTCCAAAGAGCAGTGTTTCAAGAGGATGAAACACAAGGAGCACAGTAGTGTGTTAGATAAACATAGAACTAGCTAGGGAATACAAGAGTGAGTCTAGCTAGTTCTTATAATACAGTTAAGATGAAGATAGAAATAAGGTAAACATAGGTAAACGGGGACCTACCACTGCACAGACCAAGATGACAAAGGAAGATTGACTAAGCGAGAACGCTGGAATTGAACCAGCAAGAGGGAATAGGCTTAGCAATGAATGGGGAGATCAGAACACACAACATTATAAGAGAAACATTGTAGGAGAGGGCTTGTCCAAGAGGATGATAAACCAAAATGGATAGACCATTATATCATCAGGATAGAAGATCATGAGGAAACAAGAGAAGGAGTCAAATGCAAAAGGAAACAAATGCTCAAGACGGAAGATGATTATGAAGAGGCTAGAACAAAGGTGAATGACTGTAACATTACCCCCTTTGTAAGCTTGAAACCCTGGTTCAAGATTTCTAAACTCTGTCTGGTCTATCAGCATCACCGTTGGAGATAACATCATCATCATCGTCATCCCTGCCAAGGCAATCATCAATGAGGTGCCCGAGGTGGTTGCAGCTACCACATCATCTGTGGGGGCAGTGACAATCTCCATGGCCCCACCAAAGGCAGATCTCACACTGCTTTCAGATACAGGAGAAGGGAAGATGCCCAGGGGCTGGGCAGTGGCAGTGGGGGCAGGAGTAAGCCATACAATCTCGTTTCCAGTGACCTGGGCATCCACAGTGAAAGCAATCTCCTCTGGGGCATTCAGGAGATGCAGAGGAGAAGTGACTAGGCAGGAGGGTCCTGAATGGGGAGGATAGAACAAGTCCATGTTGGGTACAAGGTTCATTTCCTGCAAAGATCCAGAAGTAGGTCTCTATTTCCTGGTTGACTTGTTCGGTTTCGCCATCAGATTGAGGGTGGTAGGCTGTGGAATGGATAGATCATAGCCTAAGACTTTTCTGAGTTCCTTGGCAAATTGAGAAGCGAATTGGGGACCTCGATCTGAGATGACTTTGTTATATAAACAGAACCTGGTATATACTTTATGAAAAAAGAGGTGGGCAATGCCTTCTGTGGTGACTGTTTTCTTGGTGGGGCATAAAATTACCCCCTTCATAAGGCTGTGGTCAACCACAACCAAAAGGGAATCGAAGCCCTCGGAGAGCGGGAGGTCGGTGATAAGGTCGCAGGAAATTTGTTGGAATGGGCAAGAGGCAGATGAGCATATGGGGGATAGAGAAGGTAGTGTGGGGTGAGTGTTGACTTTACATTGTTGGCAAACCACACAACCAGAAACATAGTTGTGAACATAGGTGGTGAGGCCTGGCCACCAAAAGTCTGCAGCAACTAATTGTCATGTTTTTAGGATGCCGGGATGTCCTGTTAATTCATGGTCATGATAGTGCTGCAGAATAGAACAGCAGAGTTCGTCATTGGGAGGAACATAGACCTGTCCTTTGTAGGTTAGAACCCTGTTCATTAACTGAAAATCCGCCATGTGGAACCATGCGGTGGCAGGGATGTCGTCCTGTTGAAGGTGGAGTTGTTCCAGGATGAGGGGGTCAGTCTGTGAAAACTTGGAGATGTGGTTATGGAGAGCCATATCAATAACATTAACAAAGATTTCTGGAGGGAGGAGTGTGGTTTCTAGATTGTCTGGGCCAGAGGAGGTGAGGTCAGGGCATCATGATAATGTGTCAGGGCCTGTAAGGAATTTCCCAGGGACATGGAAAAGCCGGATGTCGAAATCAGTGAGATCCAAGAGCCATCTGGCTTGCCATTGATTAAGTTTTTGGGGGGTTTTAAAGAAAGTGAGATTTTTATGATTGGTGAAGATTTGGGTGGGGATGACAGAGCTGTGGAGATAGTGTCACCAGGTTTTGAGGGCGTGAATGATGGCTAATAATTCTTGGTCAAAGATGTCATAGTTTCATTCTGCAGGAGAGAATGATTGGGAGAGGTAGGAACAAGGATGCCATTCCCTGTTCATATCCATTTGCATGAGGATGACCCCTGTTGCAAATGCAGAGGTGTTGGTAGCAATGGCAAATGGTCTAGATAAGTCAGGAAGAAGGAGTACTGGTTTGGTGAGGAACACGTTTTTAATTGACAATTCAGAGACCAGTTCCATGAACTGGATTGTTTGGTGAGATCAATGAGGGGTTGGGCGATTGTTGAATAATGCAGGATAAACTTCCTATAGAAGTTGGTGAACCCTAGGAAAGATCACACTTCTTTTATCTTGGTTGGGGCTGGCCATGACGCTATTCCGTCAAGTTTTACTGAGTCCATGGCTAGCTGTCCAGGTTTTAAAATCATCCCTAAATATTCCACTTGGTCGATAGCAAAGGTACATTTTTCAAGTTTAAGATAGAGGACTTGTTTAGTGCATTCAACATGGGTGGCATTATCAGGGGAGAAGATCAGGAGGTTGTCCATGTAGATGACAAGCCATCCTTCGGCGATTAGATCTTGAAAGGAGTCGTTCATAAACCTTTGGAAGGTAGGAGGGGAATTGGTAAGTCCAAAGAACATTACCATGGGTTCAAAGAGTCCTTTATGCATGATGAATGTGGCCTTCCATTGATGTCCATCCTTTATTCAAACATTGTTGTATTCCCATCTTACATCAAACTTGGTAAAGACCTTGGCATCATTGACTTTATCTATGAGGTTGGAGACGAGGGGAAGAGGGTAAGCATCCCAGATGGTATGTTTGTTGACATATTGATAATCCTGACATGGACAGAGTTTGCCATCCTTCTTTTTAACAAAAAAGAAAGGGAAAGCTTGTGACAAATTCAATGGCTGGATTTTTCCTGCATCTAAATTTTCTTTAAGGAAGTTCTCTGTGGCTGTCTGTTCCTTGGTTGAAAGGGGATATACTTTTGCCACTTTTGGGGTAAATGATTTGTTGAGGTTTATTTCATGGTCATATGGTCTTGACAGGGAAAGGTGGTCGGTTGCTTCTTTTGAGAAAACTTTAGCATATCATTTGTATTCTGAAGGAAGAGTGGTTTTGGGTTTATCAGCATGTGTGGATATGTTCAGTTCAGTGGCGATGTTTACTCTATTTATGGTGGCAAGAGGGGATAGGAACCTAAACCCATATCATTTGACCCGAGAAACATCTATTGGATTTTTGACAAAGGATTCAGAGTCCTTTTTGTATTGGAGGTAGTCGAAGAGTCATCTGTCCATGACAGTATTGACCATAGTATATCTAGGTGGTCAGGCTAGGATTGATTTCAGGTTGATGAATCATTTCTTATGTTCAATAGTTTTTTCCCCATGTAGTCGCAGAAGGTCTTTTGATTTATCTTTGGACTTGTTGATTGAGAGCATTTGATTTGTTCAATCAATCATTGGGTTGGTTTTCTGAAACCAGGGCATTCCTAGGATGAGGTTTTGAGATCTGCAGTGCATGACATGGAAAATGGATTCCTGAGTGATTCCATCAATATTGGTGAATAATCTGCAATAAAAGAATATTCCTTCCATTTTGTTTGAGGAACCGTCTATGTTTCAGATGGGGATAGGATTATCCAATCTAGAGAGCTGGAGTCGATGTTTTCTGGCAAACTGCCAGTCTATACAATTGATCTCCACTCCTGAGTCGAGAAGGACTTTGGTTTCTATGGTTTTGAGAGTACGCAATGGTTCAATGATTTGGAGAGGAAAAACCATTGATTTCGTGGAAGAGGCTTTTACATGACATACATATTTAGGGGTAGGCTGTGTAGATTCAGGCTCCTTTGCTAAAAATCCCAGGTGATTGTTGCCACAATTGTTTTGTCATCATCTTCAAGGTTTACTAGGTCGGGAACATCTTCTTTTTCCTCATTCTCGACGGGTTGTTGGGCCACTTGGATTTTTTGTGCGGATTTGTTTATGAATTGAACTTTACACTGTCAACTAGAATGATCTCCTTTCCTGCATTTAAAACAGAGGTTGTTTGCCCTGCAATGTTCTTGTTCTTTGTCCATAAGCTTCCTGGGTTTTACCATGGTAATGGTATCAACATCCATGGCATTAGGATCTTTTGGCCGAGAGGGAGTGATCGGCGGGAGTCTGTAAAAGTTTTGCCTGGGGCGTTTATTGGCCATTTGTATGGCCTCAAATCGTTTGAATTGAGAGTAGAAGGCAGCTGCCTGTTCGAACCAGGAAGCAACATCAGTAGGCACCTTTTCCATAGCCATGATTTGAGCAGCTAGCTGGGTGGGAATCCCAGCACTGAAGAAGTCGATGAGGACATGGTCCTTAGTGGTATTTGACACGATGGCATGGTTTTGGAAGTCTATGGCATATTGTTCTAGGGTAGGGGAGTATATGGTATAGCTGTCTTTGTCTTTTGAGACGGAGATCCTTTAATTTCAGAGTCAATTTAGCAATTTGCTTATGATGTCGTGAGTTTTAAAAGTTTTTTCAAAGAGATCTTTGAAATTTTGGAATGTTCCCAAGCTCAGGTTAGTTCCAGACAATGCTTTCCTTTGAAAGTTTTCAGCCCAAGTTGCTGTGGCCTTTTCTTTCATGAAGGATAAAGCAAACCCTACTTTCTTGTTGTCTGTATTGTAGACATCTTCGTTTATGAGAAGGTAGAGCGAGATGGAGGTAAGCCAGCTTTGGGCTTTTTCTGGAGATCCATCATAAGTTGTTGGTGTGGCTAAGCAGAGTTCAGTGGGTTTAGACATGTTTGGTGATGGTGCAATCAAGGGTAAGTAAGGTCCAGTTCCAAAGGGTGGTGGAAGAGCAGTGAGCAGAGTGGGAGATGGGGTTCGATTTGGGATAGAGAGTTCCGATAATTGTTGACTAAGGGTTTGTGCAGCCACTGGATGAGCGGTGGTTAGTAGTTCTAGATCCGAAGATTCAGGAGATGCTAGAGCAGTAGATGGTTCTGAACTTGATTCAGCAGAAGGTGGTGTC
>JBBPKJ010000358.1:0-28053 GCA_038089195.1 Brasilioporus rufonigricans
CTTTGGAGCCGTCGTCGACGATGAGGAGTTCGTGTGTGCGCGGACGGCGGGGGTGGCCGTTGGTGTTAGTGGGTGCGGAGGGGGACGTGGACGTGGACTTGGTGGGGGACGGCGGCGCGAGGAGGTGGGCGAGGGTGCTGTCGAGCATGGCGGGGAGGCGCGTCGTTTCGTTGTAGGCGGGGATGATGACGCTCAGGTCGAGCGAGCCCTCGTCGGAGAGCGATGGCAGTGGGAGAGGCGTCGTCGGGGACGTGCGAGAGCGATAGGTCTTTTCCGATGGTCGTGTCACGATGGGGGGAGGCGAGAGGAGGACGAGGGCTAGGTAGAGCTAGGACTGATCAGAAAAAGCCGCAAAGTAAGAGAGGAGAGGAATCAGAGAAGCGGGGCGCACGGAGGCTTTCCCCTGACCTAGAGGTGGTGTCGTCTATGCCCACGACGCAGCGTCTGCAGAGACGGCTCGAGGCTCGAAGAACAAGGATGAAGTGGGTGCTCATCATGCGAGGCGTGCAAGAGACTCTGAACAGGGACAGTTTGACTCACAGAGGGGATCAGAATGGCAACCGCGGCTGCGACATAGGCAAGTAGGGATTGGTCCATTGCAACAGATTCGAGTAGCTAGTTGTATTCATGCGCAACGAGGTCCGAAAATGAAAGAAATGGGAGAAAGAGAGCAATGCGTGGTCCTGATGGACCGTGTCGAAGCCTGTGCAAGGTCAATCAATGCCACGTACGTGAGAGTCGCGGGGTTCCGACTCTACTAACTTCAAATTTGGGTACAACATTGAACGGCCCGCCGGGCAGGCCTGGACCCGCTGGCGTTGATAGGTAGTGCTCACTCTGGGCGACATCAAGATTAAAGATTATAGTCTAAGATCGTTTCTTGGAGTGTTGTCTAAATACATTATACTATGACAATTTGAGTCCGGTATCAGCCCAGGCTGACGGACAATTTTCGCTCACAAACCTAGTCCCTTACGGGCCCAGGAATTCACGGTACAAAAAGTCCACGTTACAACGCTCTCAAGGATATCCGTCCTTTCCGGGGATAACACCATAAGCACCTCCACCTTTTCCAAACATTTTGCGCAAATCGCCTGCCAATACCTCTGGCATTTCATGCGAAACAAAGTGTCCACCACTCTCGTGCTCGAATTCGGCAACAAC
This sequence comes from Brasilioporus rufonigricans, assembly GCA_038089195.1. Classification (NCBI taxonomy): domain Eukaryota; kingdom Fungi; phylum Basidiomycota; class Agaricomycetes; order Boletales; family Boletaceae; genus Brasilioporus; species Brasilioporus rufonigricans. Next base: position 1,165 of record JBBPKJ010000358.1, read on the forward strand.
CCGCTGGCCTCGCCGAGTCCAGCTACAGTGCGTTAGTCAGGATCTTTCGATAGCGATCAGCAGAGACGTACGCTTTTGGGAAAACATAGATGTCCTTTGGGAAGAATGAGGCCCCCATCGGAATTTTTGGATAGGGCAACGCCAGCGGAGTATCCACTTGACCCTTCATGACCTCAAAGTAAATCCTCACTGAAGCAGCTGGTCCGGCGCGAGAGAACCAGTAAATAGAAATCCACGTCAAAACTGCCCAAGATTAGCACCACTCGGCACGGCCAGGAGAAAGCCATCTACCTTCATCGTCTTCCCAAGGGTAGTTATCTGTCCAGTTGTGCAGCTTTTCGTAGATCCAGGCGAGTAGGCCAACGGGACTATCAGCCAACGAGTAACCGATCGTCTGAGGTTGGGTACACTGTTCCCCGAAATAACCGTTGCCTTGGCTTCGGAACCAATGTGTGCGCGCCAAGCCTTCTTTCTCTTTCGCAGTCCACGGTGTAATTAGGGAAACAAGGAACGACAGCAGTTCCCCAAGAGGAGACGGTGGAAGGCCACTTCGAAAATGACCGGTTGGAACCACCTTTTCTGGGAGAAATGCCCACGACTCACAACGGCATATTTGTGTGCCAGGCCTTGTGATGCTTTCCGCCATATTCCACACCCATAGTGGCCGTAATCTGGAGAAGATGAGCAACCTGGAAAGGAGCTCATGTTGTAAACGTACAAGGCATCCCCAATCTCCTCCTTGAGTGACTACAGGTGGAGGTCAATCTGACAGCGAGAGAATCATGACGGGATGAATTACCATATTCATGATATCCCAGTGCTAGCATGAGCTTGTGGGCAACCTGGGTTTGTGAGGATCGTTCGAATCTATCGCCTCGTGCTGTATAAGATGACATACCTCTGCATACTGATTCTTTGAGAACCCTTGTTTGCGGGGAGCTTCAGAGAACCCATAGCCGGGGAGACTCAGTGCCACTACATGAAAGCTCGGGTACTCCGGAGGCGACCCAGTCAACAACGGAAGTAACTTTCGGACCTCATAAAAGCTTCCTGGCCCTGTCCCGGTCGTTGAACGGGTCGTTGCGAAACACGAGATAACAAAAGTCACACTGACATCCATGGCAAAAGAGTAAGGGAATCGCGTTCATCACAGTGCTCCGTTCGTGCACGTAGTGAATATTCAGTGTCCCGAAGCCGTCGACGTCGATGTCTCTCGTGAACATGGGGAGCTCGTCGTTGAGTTCCCTCTCGTGTTTGCGCCAGTCGTAACCGTGTTTCCATCGTTCTGTGAGTCGTTTGATATCGGCGAAAGGAACGCCGTATTTCCAGCGGGCATTCTCGAGTTCGTCAGGAAGGGTGGCGAGTTCAAGCTTCCGACGGAGGTAATCGAGTTTTTCGTCGGGGATGGCAATCTTGAATGGAGACTCTGCCATCGTAGGTATCACTCCAACGGGACGCGCGCTGAGCCACCAAACTCTTACGTTGCAGATTTTTTCGCGACGCCCATGCCTTTACCTACTTATACCCGGGCGGCACATTCTACCTATGCCATATGTGGACTTCCTGTCCAGCTTCCGATTCGAAGATTCCTTTTTTCTCCAATCAACGTCAATGTGGCCACGGACGTTCAATTCTGTTCACCGCATCGTATGCTCACTTGACTACTTGTTTCGTAACTGCGACGACGTACGCCGTGAATTCGGCGTGCCTGCTGTTCGCCGAACTTCGCATCAGTTTGATGCTGTGATCATGTACCAAATCGATGAAAGGCGCGATACCGGTCTACGATCGCGCAGTCGTTCCTGATGGCGCGTTTTCTAGTGTCGGGAAGGAATGCCCGAAGGGACTTAGTGTCCTTCGGCAATGAAGTTCAGGCGGGAACTTCTTTGCGGCCTGTGGTCGCGATCATGGAATCTCCGTGCTACGAGCGTAGATATATTGAGCTTTGACACACATGTACGTCGGATGGAGTTCCGTGGGCCCGTCGGTTTCGCTTCTACGTAGGCCCATCGGCAAGGATTTCGAGGTTTGATGGGTAGTGGTGGTCTAGTGCCACATCTGGTGGATTCTCCGAAGGTGAAGTTGCCGGCGTGCACATGTTCCAATGGTGCCGGTGGTGATGCCACCGAGGTTGCCGCGGGTCACCGCACGCCAAGTTACCGACTGAGCGGGCTAACTGATCTATTCGATGGGGAATGTGACCCGCTTATTGTCCGAGTCAGTAAATTTCGATAAGTTGGCAGGCCGAAGTATCAAGTACCATTCTCAGAATTGACCACTCACGTATTACGTGGAGTCCCGTCTCTGCCCGAGGTGCTGTTCTACTAGAACCCAGTTTGACTGGGCCAAATGGGAATCGATGTTATGACAACAAACAACATGTATTGGCAGAAAATATAATTCGTGATGGCATTTACATCCGTACACATCTATGATAGGTTCCATGCAGCGTTAAAGGGCATTTTGGGGATGTCATTCTCGCTTAAAGTTTGGCAGAGGCGAAGGTTTGTTGGCGTGAACGCCGGACTTGCTGGCGCTGCCCAGCGCCATAGCAATCAAGGTTGCGAGGGTAAAAGAACGAACCGAAATAGCTGTCCAAGTCTGACATGGCGTTCGATGGAGCGATAGTCCCCACATATCCATCCGGCCGAACAACCACGAGTGTGATCTGCTTGGGATCGATTCCGTAGTTTGCGTACCCATGCCCGCCCTTGGTCCCTGTGACATCACAGTCGTCGAGCAGTACTCTGCGACGGTGATTAACCTACCGAAAGATGTGTAAGAGAGTTAGTACTTACTTCGTCCAGTGGGGGCGGAAGAATGCTGGGACGTCCAAGTAATTGATGTCTTCTTTCTTGCCGGAGGCAACGGTGATGATGTCGAATACCGTCGTAGCATTCCCATCACTGCTGTATTTAAGCAGGAAGCTCGATGGCTTGCTCAATTCTTCTGCGAGCTGGTTCAACTCGGCTACCCTCGCTCCGGTTAGATCCCCTACGAAAAACAGTACTTTGAAGCGAACATCCGCAGGAAGCATGTCCTGCATCTCAACTGGGTGTATGTCTGCAGCGCGCACAAACATTTGCGGGACCACACGTTTTCCAATGACGAGATTGGTTGCGTATTTCTGATGCTTTGGGTCCACAATTGCCGATGGGATATAATGGACTCCAATCCCGGTTATGAATCCCTTGAACGTCTGGAACACTCTGATAAAGAAATTGACGAACAAAACATTCATCAACCACTGGGGACGTCAAGTACAGAAGGACTCACTTCAAGAATTCTTCATGGGATATGCCATCTTCGTTATCGGCCGTCTTCGGCTTTTGGGAGTAGACAGTGGCATATTGTTTGTCGAAGTTGATCAGATCTTCCGCATATTGTCTGCGCTCCTGTTCGTACTAAAGAGAAAAGATATAACAAGTGCAAGATGAACGAGGTCATAAAACCTACAGTCTTCAAGACTGATGGCTTAGACCATCCCCTGAGTACGTGTGCAAGCTTCCACGCTAAGCAATTCTCAGCGCACGCCCGATGACACTGAAAGATGCATACCGAGATTGTGTGTATCATTCATGCTGGCATTCATACCTTGACCTAAATCGCAACATAAGATTCTAGTGCCCTAGGTGGAAGGAGTCGGCTTACCAGCTTTTGGAGAATGGGTGTGGCACGCATCACCGGCAATGAAGACACGATCCCTGACTGAGTACCTGGAAGCCAAACGCTGCCCGACTTGCAGACCGCTCACATATCAATACAACCTTAAGCGTAAGGCTAGAAGGGGACACACTCATATAAATTGTCCACCATGTGATCTCCTTCGGATCGGCCAACGTATATGGGTGGAGGATCTTTCTGGCAACCTACAGGAACTTGTTAATCATACGGTAAAATCCATACCCTCCGTGAAAATCCTACCGAAACAAGCTTCTGCGGAGTTATCCTGCTCTTGTCAACCCTTCCGGTTGCCGGATCTATGACGTCCGCATTCGATAATTGGGTGTAGAAACGAACTAAATCCCCTTCGCGGGGAATAACCATGATAGACCCATTCTTGGAATGGATAGCAGTCGTGTTGCGGATATCCGGAAAGTTTGTCTCCGGCACCATATCAACGACGCCCCAGATATAGTCTGTCGTTTGATTAGATATGCACCAGAATCGCAACGCGAGTTTGGTCAGATACCTGATTGTTCGCCCTCCATCTCGATCCCTAAAGCCTTGCGCACCCATGAATGTGCTCCTAAAGGCTGTATGTAAGCGCGGGCCAACGTAAGTTGTGTATAACTCACCGTCACAGCCAACAACGTATTTGGCATGTATTATTTCTGTCTTGCTTTTCTCGTCGATTGCATCTAGATGCTCTACAGTGACCTGCCATGGTCATTGTTTACAAAACTGAGTAGCAGATGGTTTAGTTGGCACCCACCTTGACTGGATATGAGTAAGTGCTCGCCAGTTCATCGGCATCTTCCGAGACTTCAATGTTAACCGGTATTCTTGGGCGTTCAACCACTCCTCCGTAATCCCTCATAGAGTCAATAAACATGGTCTCTATTGCACCCTGCTGGAGTGTAATCTAGGGCAGGACCATGAATCAACGGAAGGGTGATGAAGTTGACAAAACGAAGCGTACCACGAACGAATGGCGGGCAGTAGATGAGGGAGTGACGTTCGGCACTCGTCCTGTGAACTTCAGATTCACCTTTAGCGGGAAACTACCCTAAGGTGTAAGGCACGGCTCGTACCTCGATTCCCCCGTCTCGGCCAGGGTTGTAGAAGCCCTTGACCCATTACAGTTAGATGGGCTCCCAAAGTAAGGCAATGAAACATATACGTACATACATGTGAATGTGGTTTCCCTCCCGGAGTAAGCGTTCCCCAAGCCCATAACTCTATCGCAAATGTTAGAGTCATGGTGAAAAACATGGAGGCAGACATACATGCAATACTTCCATGGTCCTCGGCTGAATACCATCAGCCTGACCAGCTATGACCTCTACAGGCCTGGAGACAACCAGTACTTCGTTGGTGACGATGACCATTAATGAACGTGACTCCTACCGTTTATCGATTATCCGCACGTCTACACCGGCAATTGTGAGTGCATTAGCACACATGAGCCCGGCAGGGCCAGCTCCAATGACCAGGACATCAACGCGGCTTTCAAGAGGCATAGTGGATAGTGTGAGGTATTGGGGGGGAGCTTTTTGGTTGTTGACGCCCTTTTATATAGCAGATAACCTCCCAGTCCCCAGGCTCATGTCCGGCCCACCAGGGACAATGACAAACACCCATTGAATCACGGGTGATCTTGACCGCCGAACCTGCCAGTTGTTCGGAAGCGCCACAGGCATCACAGGCTTCCATACCTGACAGTGATGAACGATGAATCTGTCATGAAGCGATATAGGAAGCCCAGATGGGGTAACAAGGCTGCAATGCCTTGCCTGAATTCGCCGGTTGTGACTGGTGATTGAGCGCTGAGCTTCTGGTACGCCCGCGTTACGAGCACAGAACCGATCTTAACACAGCAGAATTGAACGGCAATTATGCCAAAAAAGTAAGTCTTACGCCGAGGTACATACAGCATGTAAACTTCTCATTGAGGTAAGCCCGCACGTACTTGAAACCTAAGCGCGATATGCATGAGTGTTCCGGACCAATCACTGTCCTGGTCAAAACCCTCGCGTAGGCTTGCCAAGGCCTCAATGTCGCGCCGAGTCTCTCCAGGTGGCACGTTACCATAAACGGACATAACACATTTTGACGAGATTCAGGAAGCCGAATAAGCTCGAACTAGCACTTTTCAGTCGTACGGCACTACGCCCTTCTGCCAGTGGCGTACAAAGTCTACCTCGGTTACGCGGGCTTGCCGTAACGGTGCATGTGTGACAGACTGAGCGCACGTTTGTGTTTCCTGCATTCGTCGATTGGAACTCTGCGCCGCAACACTACTATCACGCCCAATCTCCGCTTGATGACGAATCTGCAACTTGCGGTGCCTTGGCCGTTCGGACGCAGGCTACAGCAACCTTGCTGTGGACATCCAAGTTTCGATGGAGAAGTTCTACCATCACGTATGAGACTGAAACAAACCTGGAGTCGGCCAACGATGCGAACCGAGCAAGCACGGGTCGCCGCCTATTCTCCACCATGATTCTCTGTTCCTCGGGTCCATGTAAGGCCACTGAACGGCGCTGATGTGGTCACTCATATAACTTTCATGGTGACTGACCAGCATTGTCACATAACGTCTTTGATGAATTATCTTATTAGGTTCATCTGGAACCTTGGAAACCGATCGCCGTGCACTTTGACGCCACGCACTGGAACACGTTGTGCTGTGCGGTCTGATAGTCCCTTGGAGGCCAAGTAGGCTCAGCGCCCAACGTGTAGTCGATCTTGTGGGGTTGATCAAATCTATTGACTGGCATACATAGAGGTGAGGGTGTTGGAGTACGATCTATCATTAGTAGAGATTATTGATCCACTACGAGGAGTACTCCAGGCAAGTACTAAGGACGTCTTGAACTTGGCAACTTCCAAAACAGGGAATTACCTGATGTACTATAAGAATCTTGCTCTAACCATGAAAGTGAACTGGAAAACACTTCGAAAGAACTTTTCTGCCTCCCAATTTAGTAGTATAACTGGGTCGGAAGGGGTTATATTCTCGGCTAATGTGGCTCCACTTCAGGTTGGTGTACACGTCCCTTGAAGTTGTACTAACACTATCCCCTACCACACGTCCGGCACTCCCTGTAGATTTTATTGCTTCACACACTATAGTTCTCGTGTGACACCTAGGTCCGCTAAGTTGAACAAACAAAGACAATGTAGTAGTTTTGTCGATAGTCAACTGGCGTTCAAGTTGGTCACGCCGGCAGTCGCATCAAAGTGCATGACCGTTTGTGACTACCAAATCGGTAGGGCATGCCGAATTGGTTGTAGGGGTGGAACCCACGTTTTTATTTCGGTTGATCGGGATGGCATGCGACCGGTGCCTTCTCGGTCTTTTCCAGGGGTGGCGTGAACCGTAAATTCAAAAATCATGCGGTGCATCCTTTTGGCGGCGTCCTCGCCTAGTACGGACGAGAGGGACGGCAATCAGCCTGAGTCGACTTAGTGGTTACTACACCGCCGATTAGTCTACACGCCTGGGCGAGGTTTTTGCCTGGTTTCCAGTGCGGACTGCCTCCTAGGCTTGTACTCCATATGGACATGACTGCTATATTGCACCGTTTCAATTCATTCTATATGTTATTTAGTGTATAAAAGTGGTGAAACTCTTGTATTGTAATTACATAGCGCACCTTCGATGATGAATATACCGACAAAAAAAGACCAAATCTACCGCATCAACCATGCTGAACGGTCTGCTATCGTGGCAGATCCACAGCAACGGATACTATAGCGTAAAACCCCTGACATCCCAAAGGAGGACGCATGCACGACGAGTAATTCGCAAGCAGACGAGCACACATGAGCGGTAAGAATATACACGGACATGGTTACGTGATCAGATCCCACGAATTTCAACACACAGCGCTTCTTCGCTCGAGTACCAAATCTTCCGAGCCCCGCCTGTGGCGAGCACTGCACCTGGAGTCAATCGGCCTCATGTAATGTCGCCTTGTGTTTTCATACATTGCACAATGCCGTATGAGGTCCAAGTCCTTGGGCCCGGTTATTTTCCGGGGCTGGCGGTGGATTATGTAATTTTTACATGTGAACGTGTAGTGCGGCAAGTAGATCTTCTAAGGATGGCTAACGTAGCTCCACTTTGACTGACATTGTGCCATGTGCATCACAAAATGACGAAGAGGGAAGAATTACACGAGTTTTCTCATGCTGAATCAATCCTGACTTCAACCACGCTTAAAGATAGATTGAAAGTCAGGTTCGATGCAGGAACAAGGCGATTACACACAGGGAGAATTATTATAAGATATGTGTTGTGATCTGGGGAGTGCTTACCTGTTTCGAAGGAGAGGGCAAAACCCTTGTAGAGTGCACAACTGTCAGAGGAACACACTCAATGACAGTGACAGCGGTTATGAAATGAGATCAAAAGCTACAATTTGACTTGTCCTGTATGGCTTCTGTGGCTGTGGGGATCATGTGGGGTGTGTGTTGGCCGTTGTGTAGGTGACATGGGTATGTCCATCAACTGCTGCTAAGCCTGCCTGCCCCCCTAAAAGTTGCGTGTCGACTCTTAGTATCCGTCGCTCGCGGTGTCGTCCGTCTCATCTTGCTCCGTATGCCACCTCGTTCATCACCATTGCCGCTGGTCTGGGAATCTCATTTACTGCCCCCCTGGTTTGTCCCACTTACTTGTATAGCCTCCTGGACCAGTATCTCTACTCGATACCTCCGTCTCGTCGTCTCTTATTTATTTCAACGAGCGCATTCCTAATTAATCTGGACTATCATCTTGTCGTCGGGCTTGCGCCTCGTGCCTACTGTCTCCAGTGTTATCCGTGCGCTCGACATTTGCACGCTCCATGCTCATCCGCCTCGTCTACATGGACTGGGTAATGTTCTGGGGACTTCCCCGTATGTCATTATTCCCTGTGGAAGTTCACTGACTGGTCTTAAATCTCCACCGTCCGTCACGCATGACTCCCAGGGTGTGTCGACGCCGGGTTGAATATATGGAATCAAAGGGTTTCGCGGGGATCAGTAATTGACTGATAATCATGCTTATTTCTGCTGTCCAATTGTTTGAACGGCGTAAAATCCGCTATATGAATTCAGGTACACACGCTGTCACGGCCAGGCAACTTGGGGGACTCGTGATCAAAAGTTGCCACGCCTCTTCAAGTTTGGCTGAGGTAGGTACAGTACATGCATGCCCGGCATCTGAATCGGGCCGACCACGTCACCGGTCACTTTGCATGCTTCGGAAAGGGAACCTATACCCGCAGGGGTGATGGCTGGGATGAAGGACCAGCTACGACACGAGGAGACTACTCTAGTCTAACGGAGAGAGCTAAGGGAGCTGATCCCCCCAGCACGCCACCTCTCTCCTCCGAGGAGCTCTCCTCGCTCGCATCCGAGATCGGTCTTCCCACCTTTCCTTGTCAAGTAATTCCGTTATGACTGGTTCGCGGCCATCCAAATCACAGAAGGTACCATCCATACGGCAAGCCCAGTCTCCCGGTCGACTACCATCCCGATCCCGAGTTTAGCTTCCCAGGATCCTGGTCTGTACTCTGCCTCGTCCTTTCTAGTGCCGATGAACAGGATACACGAACACAGCTGAGCCCCTGCGTCCCGTCCCCGTCGCGTTGCAGGGCTGCCTCGCCACTCGGACATGCTACTTTGGTGTCTTTTGGAAACGACGTGCGGCTCCATCACCACCATAACCCCACCGCCTTCTGACCCGCAATGGAAAAAGCTACACATAGAAGGGACACGATGCTTCCTCGATCCCCTCGACCCGAGCGCTAGGCAGCGGTACGCTCGAATCCCGTGGTTGGTTCGCCTTCGCGAAGTATGTTCGTGCGGAGAAAACCGGGGACGCGAACGGAGCAATCAAGCGCAGATCTAGGACGCTATGCCCCAAGCCGCAAGCACACGTTCACATGCATGCACGTTCGTCCAGGTGGAGGACATTCGCAGAACAAAGGTTCACTCCTCGTCACGTAGTGCCCTATCGATCAGACCCCGGGGTCAGCGGTCCTTGAGTGCTTCAGTAGTCTCGGGACCTAAAACTTCATTTGTCCAACCGTGGCTCAGTATTCTTGTATTATTCCTGATTTGGCGTTGGCGACGCACGACAGGTAGGGATTCAGGAGGCCTCACTACCCACGAACGTGCTTGGACATGGAATCTTTGTGCTACTGGGATTCGTGATATGGGAGCCTGTGGTGCCATGCGGCCCTTCTGTGGATCCCTGACTGCCACGAACTGAGGATTTTTGCCACGCCGTAACGTGCTTACCAGCCAATTCAATGGACCTGCAGGAACCATGATTGATTCTACTAGTAAGTAGGGTGAGTACGTGACGAACTGATCCACAATGCGACATGCAGGCACGAGCCGTTCGAATCGAGCCCGTGATCCGGCTTGATTCGGTACGACCATCCCGCGTCAGCGCTCCAGCCGCGAAGAAACTCCGGTGTCCGCGGACCAGCCTCACCTGTTACGCAGGTTAGTGTCGATCAGCGTCAACATGTGTCAGGTCCTACCGTTGAAAGCGAGTGTCGTTCTTTTCAAGAAGCTGTTGTCGTGTCGCCTTCCGTTTGCTCGAAGTGGTTATATTGGTCCATCGTGTTGCACATATGAAATGTACTCTCGCCCCGCAGTCGGTGGGTCGGAGCACGTGGCAGCCCCACTCGCTGGTCATATGAAAGGCTGACCAGTCCTTGTGTTGTCGGCGACCATATGATATACAGCGGCACGCATCGGCACAGTTTGTGAATGAGAAGGGTTCTTCCGACGTAACCCCACGTAAGTTTAACCATGTACCAGGTTCCCATCACATCTTGCCCATAGGCCCCAAAAACATGAAGTCTCTTGCGACCATCAAATCTTGCAGGCGGGCTCTATGCAACAACTTGGAGACTGAAGCGGAGGGGCGGGAAGACAGTATAACATACGGTCTTGCACTTTCTGCACGCTTATCATCGACTAAACGTAGTGTTGCATTCAATCGCACGAAGAATGACACGAATTAGAACCAGTTGGAAGGAAGAGGGCATGTGCGAGACCTGATTGCCTGAGAGAACATCTTTGTCATGTCAATGAGGGTACCACTCTAATGTTCACATCACACAGATGCATCGTCCTCATCTTCGAGTGACGACACCCCGAATGATCCGATATGATGGGGTTCAGGCATATCCGTCCTTTCCTGAAACGACACCATAGGCACATCCTCCCTTGCCAAACATCTTGCGTAGATCATCAGTAAGTTCTTTTGGCTTTTCGTATGCCGGAAAGTGTCCTCCGCTATCATGATCAAACTCTGCTGCCATACGGTAGCATCGTCTGACCCAACTATAAAACGTCAGTGAATCAGCATGCTTTGGAGAGAGCGAGATGGAAACGGAGAACACGTACGCCCTCGGAACCACAGTGAGTTCTTTGGGAAAGAACGAAACACCCATCGGAATAATCGGCACTGGGGGCAACGAAAATTTGGGCTCAGATATGCCCCCCATGACCTCGAAATAGATCCTCAACGAAGCGTTGGGACCCGCGCGCGAGAACCAATAGATGGAAACCCACGTCAGGACTATCGTCGGATCAGCACCAAAGTCGGACGAGGACAAGGACTATCACATACCTTCGTCGTCTTCCCAGGGATACCCATCCGTCCAGTTGTGCAATTTCTCGTAGATCCAGGCAAGCAAGCCGACGGGACTGTCCGCAAGCGAATAACCGAGCGTTTGGGGTTGGGTACTTTGTTCTGCGAAATAACCCTTGCCGCGAGTTTGAAACCATCGTGTGCGTGCGAGTCCTTCTTTCTCTTTTTCGGTCAGGGGTGTAAGCAGGTAGGCGATGAATGACAGAGGTTCCTTTAGGGGTGAGGGCGGTAGACCGCTGAAAGAAATCCAACGCTGTCATGTAGTGACTCAGTAGACAGCGTTCAAGACTTACCGCGCAGCGTTGGTGTGCCATGCCTTGTGGTGTTTTCCGCCGTATTCCAAGGCCATGGTGTACGTGATCTGCAAGAGATGAGTACTTCCATGTGAAAGTCATCTTCAGGAAGGCATACATAAGATCCCCAATCACCGCCTTGTGTGACTATGACATTGTGCTCAGTCAAAGGTGTCATTGGATGACATCGAAGATGTGACCTCACCATACTCGTCGTATCCCAATGCCAACATCAACTTATGTGCGACCTACGAGGGTGTATGAGCGAATGAAGTGCCTCATGAGTCACGGATACGGAAAGACATACCTCTGCGTAGTGTTTGCCTACGAAACCCTGCTTCCGGGGGGCTTCTGAAAACCCATACCCCGGCAGACCCAACGCCACGACGTGAAAGCTAGGGTGGTTCGGGAGCGCCTCGGTCAACAGAGGAAGCAACTTTCGAACCTCGTAAAAGCTTCCAGGCCCTGCACACGATATACTTCATGAACGACCACCCAGAAACGCCAACACACTGGCGGCACGAATCCGAGACGTACATCCATGACAATACAACAACGGGATCGCGTTCCGCGCGCTGCTCTCCTTGTGGACGTAGTGGATGTTGAGCGTCCCGACACCGTCCACGTCAACGTCTCGCGTGAACATGGGTAGCTCGTCGTTGAGCGCCTTCTCGTGCTTGCGCCAGTCGTACCCGTTCTTCCATCGTTCCGCAAGGCGTTTGACGTCGGCGAGGGGAACGCCATATTTCCACTTTGCGTCCTCGAGCTCGTCTGGAAAGGTGGCGAGTTCGAGCTTCCTGCGGAGGAGGTCGAGTTTTTCGTCGGGGATAGCGATCTTGAATAGAGATTCTGCCATTGCGAAAGCTCAGAACGTAAGTTCGGGGTGACTCGGATTGCTGACGAAGACTAGGAAGACTTCCGTCGGACCAAACGCCTCTGACGTTTACTTTCGCCCCTCTGCCTATGTTTCACCTATCGCATGTAATATCCACCATGAGGTTGATGGGCCACAGCCCCAAACTTGACAATAAACAACTCGAGGAATCGTGATCAAGACTTCCGTCGGGGGGGATGTTTGGGCTCCTGTCGACCACGCCAGATCATATGCTAGTACGCATAAGGAAGCTCTCTGAGTCGGGGCGATGTACGAGCCTATCTTCACGCGTTTAAATTTCACAGCGCACTGGCAGCTCAGCTCACAGGGACTCAAAAACCGATGTACTAAGTGGTGAGTGGCGAATCCGGGGTCGAAGAGAAAATCTATCAAGATCTAGATTGGCCTGTGTCGCCGTGTCAGCAAGCGCAGCTGCCGCAGCATCCCTTACCACCGCAGCAGCAATATCATTAATAGTGCTGTCCACAGCCCCAGAACCTGCTCATGATCATATCTAACAGTTCTCAATCAATGAACACGGGGACGACCCTGCCAAGAAGCAATTCATATACACAGACACGAAATAGATCAAGCGCTCATGGATACAACACGACAAGCGGACATCTTTGACGTTAAGCAATCCGACACACGGAGGAATTCAGGGATATCCATCCTTTCCAGGGATAACACCATAGGCACCGCCTCCCTTTCCAAACATTTTCCGCAGATCGTGCGCCAGTTCATTTGGTTTTTCGTGTGCCGGAAAGTGTCCTCCACTGTCGTGCTCAAATTCGGCTACAATCCGATTGCCTCGTCGAATCCAACTGGAAGGAAGACGCAGAAGTGTATGAATTAGGTGCCAGATTGTATCAAGGAAGGCGTGCATGACTTACGTCTTTGGCAAAACCACCACTTCTTTGGGAAAGAGCGAGACACCCATTGGAATTTTTGGATACTGCAATGGTATCGGAGAAGTCGATCGACCTTGCGAGATCTCGAAGTAAATCCTCAAAGAGGCAGCCGGGCCAGCACGCGAGAACCAATAGGTGGATATCCAGGTCAGAACTAGCATAGGTCAGTACGGGTGAGCATGAATAGTACCACCTTCCTCACTTTCATCGTCTTTCCAGGGATAATTGTCTGTCCAGTTGTGTAGTTTTTCATAAATCCATGCGAGCAACCCGACGGGACTGTCTGTCAGCGAATAACCGAGAGTCTGAGGCTGGGTGCACTGTTCCGCAAAGTAACCGCTTCCTCGATTTCGAAACCATTGTGTACGTGCCAAGCCTTCTTTCTCTTTTGCAGTCCAAGGTGTAAACAAGAATGCGAGAAATGACAATGGTTCCTTCAAGAGAGACGGGGGTCCGGCACTAAAAAGGTCCTTGGATATCGTTTCTAATAACGATGCATAGAACTCACATTGGCATATTGGTGTGCCATGCTTTGTCGTATTTTCCACCATAATCCATAGCCATTTGACACGTAATCTGAAACAGTTGAATGGATTCTGCAACGGACGAAGTTATCAGGTGAACATACGGCGTATCCCCAATCTCCACCCTGTGTGACTACAGCATTCCGATCAGTCTATACGTATCGTTGCAAGGGGTTGACGTAAACTTGCCATACTCGTTGTACCCCAATGATAACATCAGCTTATGCGCCACCTAACCAGAGAAATGAACGGCTGAACGACAACAGACAGACGGAACATACTTCAGCATACTGTTTGGTCGCAAAGCCTTGTTTGCGAGGAGCCTCAGAAAACCCATACCCAGGCAGACTAAGAGCTATCACATGGAAACTCGGATGGTCGGGAGATGAAGTAGTCAATAAAGGCAATAACCTTTGGGCCTCGTGGAAAGTTCCGGGCCCTATTCGCTCCTTCAGAAGTCCTGAAACACGGGATCACAAAATTCACATACAGCCGTGGCAATAGAGCAAAGGAATTGCGTTTGCCACAACGCTCTTCTTGTGCACGTAGTGGATGTTGAGCGTCCCAAAGCCGTCCACGTCGATGTCTCTCGTAAACATGGGCAACTCGTCGTTGAGAGCCTTTTCATGTTTGCGCCAGTCATACTCGTTCTTCCACCGCGCCACGAGTCTCTTAATGTCTGTCAAAGGAACACCGTATTTCCAGTCAGCGTCCTCGAGCTCGTCTGGGAGGACGGCAAGTTCGAGTTTGCTACGGAGGAGATTGAGCTGAGCGTCAGAGACAGAGAGCGTGAATGGGGTTTCGGTCATCACAGGTGATGGTAAAGGAAGAAGCCGGAAAGCTTCCGTCGGTCGTCGAATATCGTACCACCACTTTGGGTCCCATAGTAGGAGAATTCCACAATCAGTATTGACACTCTAAGAAGTGCACGCAGAGGCTAGTATCTGTGTCGACGTTGACGTTGACGAGCAGCGTCAAACGTAATATATTGGTTATGATGGGGTGCCTCAGAGCCCGGGGAGAGCCGTGTATGTTTGATGGCTCCCCCGCAGAGAGCGGTAAAGGTGTCAGAGGAAGCTATGCCAACGCACACTGTGTCAGCTGTGGGGAAGAGTATCCATATCAGGTGATAGTGACGTATGGAGGGAATATTGCATCATGTCACACGGTCTTTTGCGCAGAGGTGGGAATGAATTCAGCGCGGTGACCTGGCTGCTACGAAGGTGACAATAGTGCACCATGCGTCGGAGATAAGAGCGAGCGGGGCAGGTACTATGTTGCCCGATGCGCAGCTTTATCGACTGGAGAGATGATCTCATCGTTCCCCGAGCACTGCGATGTTGTTCTGAGCACTGGATGGAGTCGTCGAGGAAGAGCTATTCGAGAAGGCCAAGAGAGCCCTGAAACACGGCTGGTTTGTTGAGCGTGCATTGCAAACAGGTACGGAATCAACAGAAGCAGGAAGGTAATTTGGTCATTTTTGTCACTCAGATAAGGGTCTGTCCGGGCTGGGGTGCACGAGCAAGTAGGAGGGAGAACGATACCGCCGTGCGGTCGAGACGGGGAAGTTGCAGCGCGTGCAAGTAGACGGCGAGGTCGGGGTGCAGCTTTCTTTCATAAAGACGAGCAGTGTTGCGGAGGACCTGATTGGGTGATCAGGAAGTGGCATTGATCTCGATCTGACCACGTGGGGTTGCAGATCTCGATCGTGCGATGTGAATCTAATTGAAATGAACCTGATTTTGCGCGCAGTCTTTCCTTTTACTCACACTTTTAGTTCCTCTTCTTTCCTCTCATCTTCGAACGCTCTCCTCCTCGTCAGCCTCGATTTTTCTTTTCTTTATCTTTTCTCTTTTTTCTCCGCATTTCGTCCGCCACGCTCCAAGATGAATGTCTCTGATCTCCTCCACGACTCGCCCTCCCAGCCCCGGAGACGGCCGCCCGCGTTGCAACACGAGTCTCCCCCGCCAACCCGATCTGCCACTGCATCTCTCCCCTCCGCCTCTGTTTCCCCCCAGTCCCAGCACCAGCCACAGCATGCACACCCACACCCGCACCCTTCTCAGCCTCCGTCCGCCCCGCAGGCCCCGTATCCCCCTCAGCCCAGTCCCTACTACTCTCCCCACCCCTTCTCTCGCTCAGACCCTCCTCCGATGCATCGCATCACCCCTCGTCCACCGTCACAGATCCAGTCCTCTCCCATCGATCCCACGCCCGCAATGGCAAGCCTGCAGCATCCATCTCCCTCCGCACCTCCCCCTCACGTGCACTCGCACGCTCCCTGGGGTCCTCCCCCAGCACAGCGTCAGGGGTCCTCCCCCCTCGCCGTGTCCAATTTGGGGCCATCACTCCATGTCCGCACGTCCCACCACCACCAACCTCCTGCTCAAATCAAACCGGCTATGCCCGGCCCAGGTATGATCCCTTCACACTGCCTCACATGGTCAGGCGCTGATCGCTTCCCTTATCTTCCACCTTCTATCGCCCTTCGGCGTTTACGCGTCTTTTTTTCTTTGATGGCCTAATCTGTCCTCTTAGACCGCAGTCCTGTAGTCCAGCGTGCACATGCGAGCGGCAGTTCGACCCCTTCAAATATCGGTGTGTTTTCCCGATGATGCCCTTTGTTCCTCTATTCACGCGTGTTTTCGTTCTACCCTCGGTCGCGTTTACAGCCACACACTCCCCCACTTCCAAGCCGTTGTTGACGACTGCAGCCGGCGTTCTCATCCTTGATAAACGCACCGCAGATGAGCAAATGGCTAGACCTGCTGTGCAGGCACAAGCCCCAGCACACGGATCATCCTCGGCCCATCCCAACACCAGCCCCGGCGCCAGTTTCAAATCTGGGAGGGACAGAGAAAAGGAATGGGATCAACGTGAGCGCGAACGTCAACAAGAAGATATGGACGTGATCCGTCTTGCAGCCAGAGATCGTGTCGTCGGTGGTCCATTCGACAGAGAGCGGGACAGGGACAGGGTGCTTACATCTCCGCGCGAACATTCGCTTGCTTCTCCTCATGACTGCTCGGTCCCTTCTGCACATGATCGACCTTTGGCGCCCGCACACGATAGACCGATCTCCTCCCCTCACGAGCGCGACCGTCCTCCGCATCACATGCATAGAATGTCCCCGCTTGCTCGTGCACCCCCTGCCCAAGCACCCCCCCTGCGAACACCCGCACAAGTACAACGGTCACCTTCAGGCCCAAGCCACCGCATGGCCGTCGGTCCCCTACATGACCGCATGCCACCCCCAAACGAGCGAGATCGGATGGCCCTATTCCCTCACGAACGCCCATCACACGACAGAGACCGCATACATCCACCGCCCCCCCATTCGCTTCCCCATAGACAAGGTCCTCCCGTTCTCCCAGGACAGGGCCAATTCCAAACCCATCCTCCCGAGTGGGACCCAGCACGGGAGCGTGAACGCGAGCGAGACATGGTTCGAGAACGGGACATGCAAGTGAATGTGGGTGGACCTCCACGTGACTTACTTCGCGAGAAGGACCTAGAACAGACGCGCGACCCCGAATATGGGTTTCACCCCGATCACGACCGAGCTGCTTATCTAAGAGAGCGGGAGCGCCAACGGCAAAGGGAGGGATCCAGGGACCAAAGCATGCTTCTTCCCCAACGCGAACGCGACGTGGCCCCGCCAGCTCAGAGGGATATCGCCATGCAAAGGGAAAGAGAGAGGGAGATGTTCTCCACACGCGACCGGGAGAGAATGATAGAGCGTGACCGAGAGCTCATACCGAGGGAGGTGGAGGGAATACCAATGTTACAACGAGAACGAGACATGCGGGAGCGGGAGATGCATATCCAGCGTGAACGAGAGCGCGTTGCAGGTTTACACCGCGAGGGGGAAAGTGGACCAGGAATGCCCCCTCGGGGTCACGATCGCGAGAGGGAGAGAGACCGCGAACGTCGCGTACATTCCCGGATGCCATCTCCTCATGGCATCAACATGGGTGGGACGGGTGCACCACCCGTTACTAGCAGCACGGCCGGACCAGGTGGCCCCGGACCACACCACCATCTACCGCCACACGAGCACCATCGGGAACGCGAACTTCAACTTATAAACGAGCGCGAACGACAACTTGCCTGGGAACGGGACAGAGATCGCGAGCGCGAGATGGACCGTCGACAATACCGCGAGAGGATGCCCATCCCCGATCGCGAACGTATGGGTATGCCCGTTCCTGAACGTGACCACGAGCGTTTCGCCCTTGCTGACAGGGAGCGCACAATGACTGAACGAGATAGGCCAATGTTTGAGCGCGACCGCATGCCCCTCTTAGAGAGGGACCGCGCTGCCCTCATCGAACGGGATAGGTTCGAGAGGGAACGAATGGCGGAGAGGGATAGAGCTTACATGGAGCGGGAACGTATGGTCGACAGGGATCGCGCCATGCATGACCGGGAACGTGCTGCACCTCCCGAACGTGTCGCTTTGGAGCGTGAAAGGGTCATTCTGGACCGTCCTGGTGATCGTGACCGCATGCGACTACACCCCTTTGACGTGGCAGAACGTGAACGAGCGGAGGCGTTCGAGCGCGAGAGAGAGCGTGAACGTCTTGAAGTGATGGAGAGAGAAAGGGGACTCCAGACCACTAGTTCCAGCGGAGCTGGCCCTTCTAGGGACCGGGAAGCCGACAAAGATCGAAAGGCCATGGACGTGCCGATGATTGAGCGCGAGCGCGACGAACGTCCCCCCGTTGGACCTGGAGCCGGCCGGGAATTGATTGAAAAACGCGAGAAGGAACGACTGGAGCCGATGGAACGCGAACGGGGTGGAGTGGTGGACAGAGAGCAGGAGCAGATGAATACCACAAACCGCGACGGAGAGCTTACAGAAGCTGAGCGCGAGCGACTAGAGGCCCGGGAGCGCTTCGAGATGCTTCAACGCGAACTCGGCGAACTCTATGAGCGCGACAGGCTCGGAGGACTCGATGTCATGGAGCGCGAGCGTCTCGCAAGATTGGAACGCGAGAGCTTTGAGATGCTCGAGCGCGAGAGACTGGAGATGCTCGAACGTGAGCGTCTGGAAATGCTTGAACGGATGCCCAGTGCCGAAGAACTCGCAAAAGCCAGGAAGGAAAGGGAGAAGAAGCCGTTTATCAGTCTTGGAACGTATGTTTGGCCGCGGACGCCCTTTCCTTACTATTTCCCGGAATGGATTCCTACGCCCGTCGTTGAAGAGGACAAGATAGTCGAGACCAAGGCGACCGAGGCTGGATCTAGTTCGGATTCCTTGGCTCCCACATTTGCACCGCAGCCTACCCCTACGACAATGCAGACACCCACTGAACTTCGTCTTACGGTTCTCGTTCCACCGTCTTTTCTACCGCCTGCAAGACCTCAGAAGTTCCGCCTTTGGGGAGGTGGCCTACCTCCCCCGCCGCCTTTCCCATACACCCCTTCGATATACTCGTTCTCACGACGTCGTGTCTACACTGACGATTCAGACGTCATTCAATGTGCAGTGCACGCTGGTTTATTGACATGGAGTGGTATCGCTCGGGCAAAGAAGGAAGGGCGAACGATACGCGTCGTACTCGCACTCGTGCCCACTCTGGCGTCAGCCTCTGGGGTTGTTAGGAATGGGCAAAGCGACAACCGCGTTGGCTCCAACGGCCTTAGTGCCAACGGCCACACGAATGGAACTGCTAGCGCTCCTCGCACACGCACGCACACGCCTCTCCCACCAGCGCCACCTGCTTCTTCTGTTCCTTCCACGTCTTCCTCAAACAATGACCCTCACCCACCCGGTTACGCAGGCGGCGTTTGGGCAAATCGCTTCATTGGTGGATGGGGTGAGTCATTTTATGGTGAAGGGAACGCTGGCAGGGGTGATAGTGTTGGCCGGATGTCGAGTTTCGAAGAAGCCGAAGATGATGGAAGAGGGTGTGTCAGCTGTGGATGGGGATGGGGCCATGATGGGAGTGCGTTTGAGGTCATCAGCGTCGATGTTGTTGAGGTTCGTTCACTCATCATCAATGTGTCTCCTCTCTAACCTGTCGCCTTAGCAAAACGCACACGTTGCTCCCGGTCTCGGGATTCGCAACCGTGCACAGCGGTTGGCAGAATACGCGCAACGTCGAGCTGACATTCTCGGTTTCCCACCACCCTCGTCTCCACCGCTCTTTGATGCGACGAATACTCCCAAGAGGCGAAGGCTTAACGTTGACTTTACGGAGATGAAGAAAGCGGGTTTGAGCGAGATGTCTGTGATCGCCGAGGAAGCGAAAAAGATGCAAGCGATGACGATCTCCTTTGGTATTCCCAATCGAAAGAAGAGCAGAACTGGGATTGGGTGATTTTTTTTTCTAACTCACTTCCCGTACCCACACTAATCCATACTGGGTAGGTTCAAATATGACGCACAAGTGGTCCAGAGCGCGCTCTTCCCTCACCTTCACCAAGAGTCGGTTGTCACCCCTCCACCAGCCAAGCGTCGAAAGATTGGTGCGACCCGAGAAACCCAAGGGGACGGAGATGTGGAGATGGATTCTGCAGACGAGCAGCAAAGGGGAGTTGTCCTCGAAAGCTCGAAAGAGACTTATCTTGTCACCCGAAGCGTGCAAGAAGGCCAAGAGCGATATACGCTCTCAGTTCTCGGCCCGCCATCACCGGGTGCCTCTCAATCCTGCCCATCGACGTCACCAACCGCGGTACCACCGCAAGACGTTGCTTCTGCCTCGAGAACGCAGGATACCCCTACGTCGCCCGTTCCCGAGCCGTCCGAAGAACGCAAGGTGTCTACGGACGACCCACCTGCGAGTAATGTTACGACGGCTCCTACAGACTCGGAGACGCCCCGGGAGGCTACGTGCAAGGATAAGGAAACAGAATCGTCGTCGAAAGTCGCGTCGATACGTTCTTCACATGCGAGCACCAGCCTAAGACCGACCGTGCGCGTCCTGCGACCGAACCTGTCCGAGGACGACTTTTCATTTGAGAACGACGTGATCGTCATCAAGAGCGATGAGGGAAAGATGATCGTAGACGGTGAGGGTGATGCTCTGAGAATGAGGGTGTTAAGATGGAGGTGGTATTTCGAACCATGACGCGAGCTCGGACACGGTGTATCGGAACGGTGCTATCTCGTCTGATGATTATCTATTTGTAAGAGGTCATGTACGGAATACTATTACAATAACCACGCTCTGGCTTTTGGTGTGTTTTCTGTTGCGTTACTGTTACCGTGTGGTTTAGACAGTCACCAGATGTTTGAATTGTACCTTTGGAGACATTATTTGGTCATGAGAGAAAAAGTTGCTGAATGGTACGGGGAGGCAGTCATCGCTTGCAGCGGCCAAGCTAATCTTTACCGTAACGAGACTTGGTCTCGCATATATCATACATGTCGATGGGGAAGGGCCATCTTTGGCCAACTTGCGATTCGTCAATCCGCTTCCCTTGCAGTCAGTCATGTTAGACATATCCCCAGAAAGGAAAAGAAATGGTGTATTTTAATGTCAAGGCATGCTGTTGCATAAGCGTAGTCTTATTGTGCCATGCATACATAGTGGTGCTCCTCCGAGGAAGCAGCGCGGGAATCGAGGATGAAATATACGTTTATTTCTGGTAAGATGCGGTGTCAGTCAAGTCGGATCCGTTGTTGACGACCAGACTTGTACCCACCAAGATGATACCATCGAACCTCTGCTTGAACCAAGACATCGTGTCGTCTTTGGTAACACGGTGTTGGAACCCAACCTTCGCCCTGCGCTCCTTCCTCCTCGCGACGCGCATCCCAGGTCTCCCCATGACCACGTAAAAGTCCATACCGAAAATACCGATCCCGGGATCATACCGCGCTCCGAGATCGATGTGCTCCTGAATGCCGAACCCAAAGTTGCCTGTCTCCGAAAAGTTTTTCCGTTTGAGCTCGTATTCCTTGACCTTGAGACCGCGCTCGAGGATCTCCTCAGCCTTGGGCCCGCGGATAGTAACGTGGACGGCGATTTTTTCGTTTCGACGGATGCCAAAGGTGCGGACGGTGTAGCGGGCTTTGGAAGTGACGGGCGTTTGGCCGGTGAGTTGTTCGAGGACTTTGGAAGCACGGGTCAGGCGATCGCCTGATTCGCCGACGCAAATGTCTGTTCGAGGACGTCTGGGTGTCAACTCGGGCAATCGAGTCGAGAGGACGGGAACGTACTGATGACGAGCTTTTCGATTCGGAGCTCTTTCATGGGGTTGGTTGGGGTCGTCTTTTGCTCGGCCTGAGTGGAACGGTCAGTCTGCGAGAAACAGTTGTCTGGAAGACACTTGCCATGGCGGTCGTCGTGTCAGCGCTATCTTGTCGCTGTCGAGAGTACGGGGTGGTGTTCGTCTATGGCGTGTGTGGCTGAAACTTTAATCTCGTCTACTGTGTAGTCATTCGGCGTTTCCCAGTCATCCAAAAGAAGTCGACCCCTATCTCTTGCCGCTCAATACATGCAGTCGTAGTAGAACACAATGCAAGCGATGGGTCAGTTCGACGCACGCATCTATTCCGTGATTCTACTCAAGGAAGTAGCCTGATGCCTTCGCCATCGGCAACGCTGGTCATTTGAGCCTGTCCTGACCGCGTGAGCACATTGATCGTTCTCGCAAACAGTGGTATGGGTAATCAAGAGAGGACAGAATGGATAGGTGAATCTTTTATCTCGTAAAACGACAATATCGCGTTCGGCTGACTCGATGTCGTCGCCTTTTGAGCCTCGAGAAAAAGAGGAACGGCGAGGTTCATCCATACATGTGGAATGTATGCCCATTTTTCGGGTTGTCCTCAGAGTAGTAACACGGAATGTGGTTACTTTGCAGGCTTATAGACTACCACGGAAATCGACAAGGAGAGATGAGAAGGGGTTGTTCAAAGGAGTCCGTCCGAACGAACATCGGCAGATGCAAGTGACATGCAACTGATTCGCTCATTGCGTAGCATTTTGTCCTAATTGCTTCCCAGTACGTTGGCGTCCTCAACGTGAATATTAGAGAACTAGCGACGTCATGCGTATGAGAGGACAAATCAGGTCCAGTGGTCGACGAAGAGACTTCGGGTGCTACGAGTTGTGTTATCTGGTATGCTGTTCATTCCAGTTGCTCGGCGCTCAGCTATGAAGACGGTACGATAATTTCAGGTACTTCCGTATACCTGATGGTGCGGTGGTAAGTGTCTGGAATCCCACGATCGCGACAAACGTCACCTGTGTACTGCACCGCATGTTTATTTTCCGAATTATGGGCATTCACTTTCACGTTCGCATGAACCATGTGATTGCGAGATAGTGTCGAGTCAAAGCTAGTATTTCCATGGGATTGAACATTGTCAGGTGCAAAGTATTCTGAACGCGGAATCTATCTGGCTTACATGGGGACATTGCGCTCAGGCTTCCGGTTCTATGTCATTTTGTGCACTTAACTATCCAGACTTCTCTACCTTCCGACAGTCTAATCGGTCAGTTTACATCGATATGAGCCGTGTTGGCGTTGATTAACTGAAACCTGATCGGATGCTCGTGCGCCGTGCCAGATCTCGTCTATCTTCTCAGTAACTTGCGACACTTACCATTGCTCTTAGAATCCACGAATCCGGGGAGTGACATTTTCTACGGACGTCTCCGACGATGACCACTTCCACCTGTATTGCTCGTGCCTGGGGCTATGCATGGCCTTCTTTTTGGAGATATCCCAGCCAAACTGAGTGTACTAGCATGTCTAGCAATCGTTCATGCTTCCAACTATCAAAGCTTGTACAGAAAATACGTTATTTGATTCGCAGCCACCAAATGAGTGCAGGGTTTTATGGGGAACTTCCGTGACGTTACGGGATGAACCATGCATCATACTATGGGGTATCAATTGCATGGACTTTTGGCAAGTTCTGAAATTTTCAATATCTACTCGCACTTTGACACAACACCTTCTAGGCCTCAGGCTGTCTCCTTGGCATGGTCTGCCGTTACTGACACCGTGAAATGGGGGTCATCGTACCAGGAAAAACTACTACAATCTAAAACTATTTGTTCTTGCATATTAGAATGGGACAAGGTTAGTGAGTTAAACCTCCAAATTGGACGATTATATACTGAACACTTGTGTGGAAGTTGGTCGAATTGCGAATTCGCGGTAGCCCGCAGGAAATCGTTCTTTGATCTTCCGACTTTAATTGTTCATCCGTGGCATGTGGCTCTTTCCATGGTTTTTATTGGATGTAAGCCCCTTCCTCATTTTTGATATCCTGTATCCACAGTCACCAACAAAGCAACCCTTGCCCCAGCCAGAACAAGTAAGAGCGTCGCGATAGCCCAATCTACGATTTTTGGAAAATGTGTTGGGAATGTCTGGGTTTCACCAAGAATATCGTTGTGTTAACTGGTTAGTTAGACAACCTCATGTGTGTTCTGTGTCTCTGAGGTTTTCACAGGCTTGCGTTCTAGTCAAAGGGTCCGGATCCGGAGGACCCCCGTCCACTACACGCGTTACTCCAGGTGATCTGCTGCCACTGGAACCAGAAGACACGTGTAGATTCCTGGTCCGTGCGGTAGGATTTTACTATTTTAACCAACACAATCGATTCAGCCTTCTCCTTCAGCTCGTCTCCCCACACATCGCCACGGTGAGCCCTTACGTTGTACCTCTCCTTCAGATGATAATGTTAGTCGACAGACATCTGTGACAATGTCCGACGACTCTGCGTGTGCTACCGCGCCGTTCGGTCATGCAAAGGCAGATATCATCTTGCGTTCATCAGACAACATCGATTTCCGTGTCTTCAAACTCTTCCTCTCTCTCGCATCCCCGTTCTTCGAAACCCTCTTCGATATCCCACAACCTGCCGAAGAGGATGGAGATCAGGAGGTCAAGGATGGACTCGTCGTAATTCCTGTGACTGAAGACAGCAAGACTCTCGATGCTCTTCTCCGCTTCTGCTATCCATGCACCTTGGCGGAAGACCCCAAGTTGGAAGCGTTAAAGGACGCCATGGATGTCTTGGAGGCGGCGAGGAAGTATTCCCTGGATGTGATCGAGAAGAAGGCTCGCCAGGCGATCGCGAGCCCAAATGTCCTCAAGGTAGAGCCTCTGCGATGCTTTGTGATCGCGCATCGAGGACGCTTGCGGGAGGAGACGCTTCTCGCTGCGAAATACACGTTGACGCAGCCACTCATTCCATCGTACTTCCAAGAGATTGAACTGATCACCGCCACTGATCTGCTCTCCCTGCTGACCTACCACAAGAAGTGTGGTGATGCTGTATATGCACTAGGGCTCGATCTTTCATGGATCACATCTCATTATGGGAGCCTACAGGTCTGCCCCTGGTTGTTACAGTATTATAATGGCTACTGTGGGTGTCCGAGACCACAAAAAGCGAGATACGCGTTATTCGACTCCCCGATCCAGTGGTGGGAAGACTTCATGGAGGAAACTTTTACAGCGCTGCAAGATAGGCCTTGCAAGGAGACTGTGCAGGCTTCTGCAGAAAAAACAGTGCAGGCCGTTAAGGCGCGCGGTTGTCGAGGTTGCTCCCCAAATATTACTGAAGGCATGCGTGACCTTGTGGACTTATTTGCGAGGAAGATAGAGGACAAGGTTTCTCAGGTAAGCTGTACTTCCAATGGAACCTCTTAGGTTCTAACAGTCTTTGTGATAGATCGAGCTGGTGTTGCAGTTCTAGAGAGATGAACCGGAATTGCTACTAATAGACTGTCGCGGGAGGGTGTTCTCAGATCGGAATTCAATGGGTGGTGTCTCTGAATGTTTACTGCGCATGTTTGTGTATACGCACGAACTTCAACATGGCATTAGATCTGTTTCAAAGGTGGAGTCTTTGTTGTGCATCACATCTACTGAGATCCCCTAGGCTGAGTGGCAAGAAATTCAATACGATTTCAGTCACGATGGCCTGGAATTGAGGCACGCACTTGAACATTCCGAGTCGTGTCGAATCCCGTCACCTTCGCGTAGCGGGGATCCGAATCGCTAAACTTCACACACTGACCGTGCACACTATGCCATTATGTAACTTATAATGGACCTACATTGACTTACAGCCAACTTACAATGCGTTTATCATGGTCACCATGAACTTATCACGCTTTTCCTGGGCTGCACTGTGATTCGGTCAGGTATACGCAGAGCGCTTAGAGTCGTATGAAGAATCCAACAGCGTGCCGACGGTATCGTCACACCAGACGGTGGGTTCAAGTTCCACATTTTCAGTCAACTACTACCATAGCAGTGGCAATGCCGCTGCGAGTGTAGGTGATACCGCCTGGTCGCTGCGTAATCCGCAAGGGAATACGTGTTACTTTGACCCAAAGGGTCGGTACTTCAGTCGCCATCATTTCCGGTTTTGTCGTGGAGTAATCGAGTCCGTACATTCGCCGCAGTGTGGCTGCATTGTTCTGGATGTCTGGTGAGACGATTATCGCCAAAAAATCCATGATGTTACGATGATAGGGATATCGTCCTTTGGTCTCACTGACTTTGTGTTGACGCCATGTTAATTTGAATCAGGGTAAAACCACGCAGGTAAAGACGATTCTTAGTATGCAAGCGCAAAAATCAGTGAGTGACCACACAGGACTTCTTTCGTAGGCTCAAGACTCCAAAATGGGATGGCACCGTCATTGGCACGAGGAGAACGTGTCATTGACAGCATCTATCCCTGCAGTTACCTTACTGGTGGACACCACTATAGCATGAGTCATGCTAGCCTCGATCATCTGGAGCAAGGCAGATGCTCGTGCACCGTACGGTCCGTACCAATAGGCTATGACTTGTTTCGCCTGCCTTCCACCCCTTACTACAAACCTTCCAGTAGGTCGTAATAGTTACTATGAAACCTTCATGAGTTGTAGTAATGTATTCTACAGACATCTTCGATGGTAACCACTTCTACATATCTCGTTGCGCCTGATCACACATTATCTTGAGTTTATTAAACAGAATTAATTCTTGTATCCTT
>JBBPKJ010000359.1:0-27935 GCA_038089195.1 Brasilioporus rufonigricans
GTAGACTGGAGGGAAGGTGCGGCGCGGTGTAATGTGTAGTAAACGAGCGGTGTCCGTATATGGTAATCAAGTGAGTGTAGCGTGAAAAATGGTAGTTATGTACGATACGACGGGCTGATCTCCAACAGCAATAACCTCTGGCACTTCACGAGCGCTTCGACAGCTTGTTATTACTTAAGGACATAAAGGAAAACTTGACGACGATGCGTTCATGCGGGCCGATATGCCGGAATGACAAGCCAACGGCCAGGGCTAATAATTTTTCTTCAGACTTCCAACTCATTAGATTTGACAGAGAATCCATGTGCTATACTATAACACCAACTGGTACAGACACTAGATAATGGGTATTTGCTGCGCACTCACGATTTGAAACTGCTTTAGCCTCCTAGGACATAACCAAGTTCAACCCTCTTCTTTTGCTGGCCGCGTCGTCCACTTACAGCTCTCAAATACCCTAGGTACCATCAAAAACAACGTTGCAATCTCACATTCAATTCAGATGCCGGGATGTCGAGCTTTTGTTTGATACATGAGCTCCTGTTGGCTTTACTGGTATCAGCAAAGCTGTGTCATGGCAGGTGAGTAGCCCAGCCACACCTTCTACACATTAGCTACAAAAGCTGTATGTGCGCTGAACTGCATTCAAATTGCTTCTCAGGCTCACCCATGATACCCTTCAGACCTCTCTTTGGACAGGCCCAGGTCTTTTTTGCTGTGTTCGCCAGCTTTGCTCTTGCTGCGCTTCAAAATATGACTGTCGACGATGCGGTGTTGACTGGCGCTGTGGTACCCAGGTACCTACCCTCCGACTCAGTGTGGAATATAGGCAATAGTTGCATAAGGTGCCACGTAAAACCAGATCCTTCGCTAGCATATAATGTTACATGGCACGACACAACCCACTATCCGGTTATACGCAAGCAATCGATTTTACCTTTACTGGTATGACACTCAGAGCTTTCTAGATTAACTTTGTCCTGACAGGTCGTCCGCCCGGTAGAAAGTGCCATGTACATATTCTTCACCACCGCAAACAACGTTGCTGGTGCCTATATACTTACAAATGTTGAGTTCGTGCTAGACCAGGTCCCTACAGGCACGTACACCCACACCCCATCAACGTCCATCGATATTCAGTACAACGTGCTCGTTTACGCCAACGATTCGCTGCCTCTCGGCTAGCACAATATGAGGGTACAAACAATCAACTTGGGGAATCGGGTGTTGATTTCGTTTGACTATCTGATTTACACGTGCGTCTTCTCCTGTACCGTCCCTGCTCGTTCTCATGGGCATTCCGTTAGCATGGATATGTCGGGCTTTGTGTCACCATCTGCCTCAGCAACCACCACCTTATCACCATCCCCGACACCATCCGAGACGGGGACATCGTCAGCACCAAATATTGGCGCTATTGTTGGTGGCACAGTCGGCGGGATTGCTGCCTTCGCACTCGTGGCTGCCTGTGTATTTTGTTATCGGAGATGCAAGGGACACAACGAGGGTCGCAAGGGGCTGTGGTGGATCCATTTATTTTATCCCACAACGTGACCACGACACCCCTCATAGGTACCACAAACATCAATTCACCTAATGAGGCCGTCTGTTATCCGGGTATGCATGCCAACGTACCGTTTGCTCTGTCAGTTGATAATTTTCTTGTGCTAGCCCACGTCAACAAGTGAAGCTAGTACATCCTCCCAGAATCTCCAACCGCTCCAACCGCCTGTCCTCACCGTTTCATCTCCACCTGACGCTCCACCGTCCAGTAACAATTCTGCTCTTTTTGAGCAAGTTGGATTGTTCAGGGACGAAGTGGCGCATCTCTGCCACTTGCAAGATTCGAACCAAAACGCCATTGATTTGCTGACAGAGGTGCTCTCAGAAGCCCTATCTTGATGTACGATGCATGACGGATGTGCTATGTTACGAACTCTGCACACACTGTGCAGGTAATATGTACTGCTGCTGTGTAACGAGGTATACCCCTGTACACATCATCTTTCCTTTGTCGACAAATGACCTAGGGGTGTTGTAATACGTGTTTGACACAGGATCAAAGGTCACCTAGCGCAATCGACATTGCATCGCCGCGAATTCACGAGACAGTCTAGGGATTAGTGTAACTGTACTGCTAAATCACTGCACCTTTGTTTTCTCAAGATAGGTGCATTCGATGTCCAAATTTCGTCTTCATCGGGTTGGACGTTCGGTGCATCCTAGGGGCGTTCCACTTCTGTCACTGCTCTCGGTTTTCTTGACAAAGGCTTGGGTTGACTATTGGATGAGAAGATCGAAAGTCTGCTTAGTACCATGGTTCTTGATCTCAAGGGTTTGGAAGCGTATCGTGTAAAGGAACAAAGCAACGTGGTGACAGAGGATCCGGTTATGCGGGCCGGATAAGCCGGGTGACGAGTTTGGACTTGTTTACATGCGAGCACGCTGCAAATTTTTGGATATACCAGTCAGGCGGTTCCGCTTATCGTCGAAGGCTCACGAGGTCAAGATCAAGGTTTGGGCCAACCTTGGGAAGGTGAATAAATGGCATACGGTGCGGTTTCCTCTTCTTTGACGCTTTACGCTGAGAACAAGCCTTTGTTATTTGGACCCAGGCGCATCGGGTAACCGCGGTGGATTCGGAGGGAGAGGCGGTGGAGGACGTGGCGGCGGAGGTGCTGGACGCGGCGCTCCCAGAGGGGGTGGTCGGGGCGGTGGTCGTGGTGTGTCTCTGAATGTTCTCTTTGTATTTGGATCTTACTTGCACTATAGGTCGTGGCGGTGGTGTCCAAGGTCGTGGCAGAGGTGGTGCAGATCGTGGCGCACGTGGAGGCGGACGCGGCGGAAGAGGTGGTGGACGCGGTGGCGCCAAAGTCATCCTTGAGCCACACCGACACCCTGGGATTTTCGTCGCCAAAGGCAAGGATCACCTGTTGGTGACAAAGAACCTCGTTCCAGGGGAGAGCGTATATGGAGAGAAACGGATAACGATCGAGGGTGCGGTGGAAGGTACCAAGGTAGAGTATCGGGTGTGGAACCCGTTCCGGAGTAAGTTGGCGGCGGGCGTGTTGGGTGGGATGGATGATATTTTCATTGCGCCGGGCAAGAAGGTGTTGTATTTGGGTGCTGCGAGCGGTACGAGCGTGAGCCATGTTGCAGATATCGTTGGACCCGTACGTGTTTTCGCTGGTTTGTTGCTTGTACCGCTGGACTGGACTCACGCGTTCCATAGGAGGGAGTCGTGTATGCAGTCGAGTTCTCGCCTCGGTCAGGTCGGGACCTAATTAACATGGCCAAAAAACGGACTAATGTCATTCGTGAGTACACGCCATTTCTTCCACGTCAATCTACTGAGAAGGGAATGACAGCCATCATCGAGGATGCGCGTCTACCAAACAAGTATCGCATGCTCATCTCGACCGTCGACGTGATCTTTGCAGACGTCGCCCAACCAGATCAAGCGCGTATTGTTATTCACAATGCGCAGTATTTCCTCAAGGATGGCGGCCATATTGTCATCTCTATAAAAGCGAGCTGCGTCGACTCGACGATCGCACCGTCTGCTGTTTTCTCGCAAGAAGTGCAGACTCTTAGGGCCAGTAAACTCAAGCCTATTGCTCAAATTACATTGGAACCGTATGAGCGTGACCATGCGATGGTGACCGGTAAGCCCAAGGTACTTTCAGTGTTATGGATGATACTGACCCGTAAACAGCCCAGTACCTCCGCCACCTGTAGGACTTTCATGACCCATTAGTTGTAAAAAATGCTGCTATTCATACAAAGTGTTTGATATTCGTCTCTTTGTTCCGGAACTTGTTTTCCTGCCATCAGCGCCGTAATGTGGTACATAGCAACTTAGGTGTGGCAACCGAACGAAAATACTCCACGTATACTCTTTCACGGTGTCAAACGTTACTGTCAAAGGTACACATCCGCCCGCCAATTCCGTCTACTCCGCTACATAGAGGCTTCACGAGCCTGACACGAGGCGGACTGAAGAACCAGCGAATAGCTGATGACACCACCCCAAGTCGAAATAAACATTGGTACTCCACTCGGCACAACACCCCGAACGTCATCCGACTTTGAAGAGATATCCTACCCTTTTCAACACACACAACCACATCCTTGGGCTACCTCCACTACCCAGCACGAAGAGACTTTACCTCTGCACTATATGGCCGAGGACACGTCAGCAAGGCGACGTATTGCGAGGGGCCCGGGGAGCAGTGGAGGGTTTATGAGCGAGGACGAACAGGAAAAGCAGACGCGGTACGACGATGGAGGAAAGGATGTCTACTCCAAGCAGAGATTCTCAACCGGTCGAGTCAACAGCGGGCGGATACACAAACCATATTCACCGCCGCCCACGTCCATTGTACGTCGTTTACAACGGGGCCCACCTCCGCAGCACCCCCTTCTATTTACTAATGACTCCCCTTACCATCTCACCCCCTAGACTGAATTCATCCAACAAAATTCGGAACATATTCCACCCGCGATATACACCCTTCTCTCTTGCTGGACGCGCTTTCATAAAATTGGGCTCGCAAACCTGGTTGTCTGGGACGAGGCTCACTTCGGCAAGTTTGGGTCGCACTACCTCAAACGCGAGTTTTATTTCGATGTTCATCCGCCATTGGGCAAGATGCTGGTTGGACTCGTAGGGCTGTTGACAGGTTACGACGGCAGCTTTGAGTTCAATAGCGGTGAGGTGTATCCCGACAGAGTGCCCTATGTGGCCATGCGTGTGCTCATGGCCATGTATGGTGTTGCACTTGTACCGCTTGGGTGGTACACTGCTGTCGAGCTGGGCATGAGCCCGTGGGCATGTCATTTGGTAGCGCTCATGGTGTTGTGTGGTATGTTATTGTGTGTACACCCTCTGACATGATCGCTGACACGATGCATACATTCTTCAGACGTTGCATGGTTATGTATTTCGCGATTTATTCTTTTGGATTCAATGTTATTATTCTTTACCTTTACCACGGTCTTTTTCCTCACTAAATTTCATAACCAGCAATTTCAGTGAGTAAGTTGTATAGATCAATCGCAAGAGCTCATTTATGTGTCGTACAGCTCGTTTTCTTTCGACTGGTGGATGTGGCTCACCATGACGGGTATCTCGATCGGCTGTGTGACAAGGTGTGTCGGTTCTCGTGGTGTTTGCAACAGTCTAATAATCATTCTCGATCGCTCAGCGTCAAGTGGGTGGGATTCTTCGTCACTGCCGTCGTGGGTCTGTATACGATTGAGGACCTATGGGACAAGTTTGGAGATTTGCGCATGTCTACCGTAAGGCGGCTCAGCGCACATAGTCCCCCGATTCCCTGTTGACGTCCTTTTTCGCAGCGGGATCAGCTACGCCACTGGGGAGCACGGGTCGTCTGTTTGATTATCCTCCCTATCCTCGTCTACATGACTTGCTTCAAAATCCACTTTCTCATCTTGAACCACACTGGTCCCGGTGATGCACAAATGAGTTCGCTATTTCAAGCGCATCTCGTGGGCAACGACTTTCACCAGAATCCGCTTGGTTCGTGTCATATCTGTTTCGAGGACTCGGTTGTACTCATGAAATGATGCGTATTAGAGATCGCATATGGTTCCAAACTCACGCTGAAGAACATGGGTTGGGGTGGCGGCCTGCTTCATTCGCATGTGCAAACGTATCCGCAGGGTTCCGCACAGCAGCAAGTGACCTGTTATCACTACAGGGACGATAACAACCATTGGACTATGCTTCCGACATGGGAGGATCCCGAATACAACCCGAATGACCCGCTCAAGTATATTGGTCACGGTGATGTTGTGCGACTCCAACACGTACCAACGACACGGAACCTCCACTCACACCCAATTCCGGCGCCGGTTACTAAACTCAATCACGAAGTTTCTTGCTACGGTAACGCAACCATAGGAGACGCGTATGATAGCTGGGTGGTCGAGGTCGTGGATGATATGAAGCAAGGCAACCGTGCCCATGTCACCCGTGTGCATTCGCTTACGACCAGACTACGATTCCGACATCAGGCACTTGGATGTTATCTGCGTGCCGCGAACGCTATCCTGCCGCAATGGGGTTTCAAACAGGTTGAAGTCAGCTGTGTTCCGGAGAATGATCCTCGCGATATGCATACATACTGGAATGTTGAAAGTCACTGGAACGATCGACGTGCGTGGTGTGTTCCTTGCGGGGGTATCTTCGTTCTGACACCTCCTTTAGTTCCTCCAGGCAACGTGAAACTATATAGATCGCCGTTCTTGCGTGACTTTTGGCATCTTAACGTGGCTATGATGACGTCTAATAATGCGCTCATCCCGGATGCGGACAAGGAGGATATTCTGGCGTCTAGTCCAACGGACTGGCCATTTATGCGGCTAGGTCTGAGGATGTGCGGGTGGGGCGACAATCAAGCGAAATACTATCTCCTGGGAACTCCAATTATCTGGTGGGGTGGTTCTCTGAGCCTCATTGGGTCCCTCTTGTTACTGGGATTCTATCTGTTCCGTCAACAACGTAAATACGTCGACATGAACGCGCGTGAGTGTTTCCGTTATTCAGTGGCTATATGCGTCTTTTGACGAGGGTGACAGAGGAATGGGGTCACTTGTTGTATGTGGGCAAGATTGCATTTTATGGCTGGTTTTTGCATTACGGTGCGTGGTGGGAGTCCCATGGATCGGTCGTATCTAATATTCGCGCCTGATAGTACCGTTCTTTATCATGGGCCGAGTGACCTATGTCCATCACTACGTGCGTCTTCCACCCCTGTCCTCTCTCTAAGTATCTCGTTGAGATTTCCCTCGACAGCTCCCGACGTTGTATTTCTCGGTATTGATGTTTGCCCATATCCTTGATCACTGTGTCTTCTCGGCTCGGTGGAAGGACCGTACAAAGCGCGTTGCGTTTGGTGTCATAACCTTTCTGATCGTGGCCAACTTTTGGTGGTTCAGAGGGCTTGCATGGGGGATCGAAGGCCCGATCAATGATCATTGGGGGTTGTTGTGGAGAAAGGTGCGTGTCTTTCGTTTTCAACTTACTTCCGCGCTGAGGTGGTCTTTTGGACAGACGTGGAACATTTACAATGCGTGAGAGCATGCGAAGTAGTTGGGGATACTCATACTACACTAGCTGGATCGAACGGACGAGATGACAGGTTCTGTAGTGACTCGATTTGTTCGTGTGGACTCGCAAAATGTCACCTGTTGGGCTTTAGAACTCTTCGTTTCGGTGCTGTGCACGGCGAATTGGCATTTCTTTAATTTCCGTTTATTCCTACCACCGTGGTAGTACGTTTGTGGCGCAGTACCACCATGTGTACGCATTGCGTAGGATTCCTGTGATCGAGCCAGTCACAAGGGGTGTAGCGGTATTTTTGTGGTCAGTCCGACTAAAGCAGCACCTCCAGAGGGGTCTCCATAAAAGGAATACCAAATATGCATTCCCCGCTCTTACTACGCAACGCGCTTGCAGTGTGGCGACCCTTTAAACTCTCCTTCCTATACCCGCCCTAATCACTCTCTAATTTGCAGGAGAGAAAAAGAACCCGTGATGAGACCCATAACTCGCACATCAAAGTCAATCATCTTCCTTAAATCCCCTGACAGCATCACACACACAACCATGTACCTCGGAACACGTGAAGTCCCAGAAATCGACGGCTCTCAGGGCGGTGGGTACTCGTCGGCCTTGTGTAAATGTGTGCGCTGACCCCCCCCCCCCCCTCTCTCTCTCCCCTCTAGCATTCATCGCGGTCGTGGTGTCATTGAGCGTCCTTATCGTCGTCTGCTGTGCAGCAGTCTTTTACCTCCTCCGTCACCACGAACCAACAGACGAAGAGCGTGAAGCTCGTCGAGAGCGCCGTCGACGCACACGCGAGCAAACACTCTATTCTACTTCGACCTTTTCCGGTCCATCCACGCTCGGCTCGGGCTCGCTCGGTGACAAGGTCAAACAGGTGTGGCAGAGCACGACGGGTAGAGGGCGACGAGGTGGGCGCGGTTGGATCCGTGCTGGGTCAGATGACGAATGGGCCTATCATTCAGATCACGAGGGCGGGGTCGATCCTGATCCTGAAATGGGTGACCAACTCAGGTCTCTCCCCGTTTTAAGACAGGACACGCGCGACGGCTCCCGCCGGGGGGATGGGATCCGGGTTGTCGAGTCGCCCTCGTCCGATACGGCGAATGGGTTTGACGCCGGGCAGTATGGGTATACATATACCGACCCATTCTCGAAAACGGCATTGGACGGCGCGTTGCAGCGGTCGCAATCGCCGTTGTCGTCCCCCCTGTCCTCTCCGAGGGAGGTCGCGAGCGTGGACGAGAGTCATGAGACACATTCTCCTGGCGAGGATCGTCGCCATCGCTCGACCATGTCCAACGGCTCTGTTTGGACGCATGCTGGTTCCAAGTTTGTCGAAGATATATAACGTGTCTCGTTCGGTCTCTGTTGTTTGTGTTTTTTTTTTCTTACCAGGCTTTCTCTCTCATATGATTGTTTTCGTGCGTCATGTACGACGACATGGTCGTGTAATTTTGGACATTGGGCTCATTTTTCATTGCGTTGTTGTATACTACTATGTATGTGTTCCGATTCCCGGGAGACCCAGTTATGCGTACACCTCATAGAGTTGGGTGTAACTGAATTGGTACAGCTTCGCCTTTCCTCTGTAACTGAACCCCACCGATCGAAATAACGTCTTTGGGTGCGTGGGAGAGGGAAGGGGCAAGTGAAAAGAGGCTTGGTCCTAGCCTGGATGAGAACAAACATCACTTGGTTTGCACCATATGCCGCGTGCGCGTCGGTCCACATGTACAGCTTATCGATATCTGTGACGTGTCGATACTCAGTTGACCTTGTTTCGAACTGGGCAGTTCAGCAGTCAATTCAAATAAGTACTCACGGACGACCACAGGACTGGGGCGGGTATGTACATCTTAACATAATCATGAAGTCAACAACAGTGTATAAGGGTCCTAGCCACTTTGAACAGATTGCCAATGACGGTGAGCCGATTCTCCAAAATAACAAGGCAAGGACAGCGCCAAACCAACATCGTCCCAACTAAGCAAACCGACATCTAGCACTGCGTTGGGTAAACGCCACAACGCATAATTATTGACGTATTGGAAACACCTAGTACACATCAGGGGGCATGCTAATCCTTCACTCACTCCATAAACGCGCTTGCTGATGCTCGTCAGAACTTCTACGCGTAATGCTGGGCGGCTGAACAAACAAGATAGAATTTACCCTGTGGTACTGGTCGGTTTGCAGAGATGGCCTGAAATTCGAAGCGGACGGTGGCTTCTTTTCCCTTTGCTGCTGCGACTCTACCACACATGCGGTGATAATGGCTAGAATCGTTCAGAAGCTAGTCTAGGAATACTGATATGGCACGAAAGGCCGCCGCGTATCACTGGGCCAAGTGTTGCCATACGAACGACCGTCTAGATATAAACTTGATAGTAAGTGTTCCAGAACTGTCCGCTAATCCACCTACCTTGTCACCCTGGACGGAGGTTCGTCCTCATCCCCACTTACGAGTTTGGCTGGAAATATATGCATCCAGACTTGGATAGCACCAGGTCTTTGCTTGGATGGACCCAGTGTTCACACCAGAGCCGACTGCACTTCCACGCCAAGATCGCCTTCTTATTAATGGATCAATCTATTGCTGTCTGGAGACACGATCATTAAATCGGAAAAAAGTCAGTCCTTTGCCATATAGAAAAACGAGATCACAAGGCCAAAGACTCTTTCTCCATTACCAACATCATCCGCCATGCCTCTGAAAAGTTGTGTTGACGTGCTGATCATTGGGGCCGGCCCTGCCGGACTCATGTGTGCCAACGCACTCGTAGCGGCGGGCATAGATGTGAGGATCATCGACAAACGGTATGGATTATGTTCATCACGTCTGTCGTTGCAAGAAATCAAACGTTTGTTGGGTCTAGCCCCGTCAAGGTCTTGGCGGGTCAAGCGGACGGTATATCACCGAGGACAACCGAAGTGTTGCAGGTATAATCTGCATTGTCACTCGCATCTTTTCGTCACGTCTCAAACTTTTGTGACAGAGTTATGGACTCGCCGAGCGCTTGATCAGAGAAGGAAACCAGATGCACATGTGTGTATGTAGACGTCCACTTTCTCGTAAATTTTATGCATCTGACTGGCCACGACAACTGGAGACTTTCTACAACCCTGGTCGCGACGCGAGAATCGAGGTACGAACCATTTCCAACTTCTCAGTGTATCTCGAGTCTGAAAGTTGAGTTCTAAAGTGCACAGGACGCGTCCCTGATATCACTGCACCAACTGCGCGCTATCCATTTCATGTTCAGTACTGTGGTCAATTTTCTCTTCATTGTGCTGATTCTTGAGTGGGCGTCTAGATTACACTGCACCAAGGAGCCATAGAAGCCATTTTTATTGATTCCATGAGGGACCATGGCGTAGAAGTCGAGCGCCCATGTCGACCGGTGGACATTGAGATTTCAGAGGACGTCGACGAACTGTCGACTCCTTCGTCATACCCAGTGAAGGTCGGGATTGACTGGACCGCTAAGCATTCAACTTGCAGACAGTGATTACTACAGGTTACTATAGAGCGTTTAGACGTATCCGACGAAGAGAGCAAGACGGAGGTTGTCCATGCTAAATTCGTCGTTGGCGCAGATGGTATGTTTCACCATATTAGTATGCGAGTATGGTATCGACACCCTGTCTGTAGGTGCGCATTCCTGGGTCCGGAGGGCCCTAGGAATTGAGATGGAAGGCGAACAAACAGGTAAACGAACTACGCCGGTGCCGTGCTACCGCCGTATACCTAATGAAACTACACAGACTACATCTGGGGTGTCGTTGACATGGTACCGGAAACGGACTTTCCAGATATTCGTAATCGCACTGTTATCCATTCCATGGATGGGTCTTGCATGATTATTCCCCGCGAGGGCGAACTAGTCCGTTTCTACACCCAGCTGTCGGACACGGACGTCGTAGATCCGGAGACCGGAAGAGTTGACAAAAACAAGATGAATCCGCAGAAGCTCGTTTCAGTGAGATTTTTTTGGATATGATAGGATATGTGGTACATCAATGGATGACTGTCGGTAGGTCTCGAGGAAGATACTCCATCCATTCAAGCTGCGCGATCCAAAGGAGGTCGAATGGTGGACAATCTACATCGGTACGTCTGTCTCAACCCCACTCACAGTCATGTCAACGAGCTGCCTGTTAGTCGGGCAACGTGTTGCATCTAGTTATTCTGTCAAAGACCGTGTTTTCATTACCGGCGATGCGTGCCATACTCATTCTCCAAAAGCCGGTGAGAAGATTTCACTTCTTACCCGGGATTCTGGACTCACTTCTCTATTTAGGTCAGGGTATGAACGCCAGCATGAATGATACCCACAACCTTGGTACGCACCTTCCCACGTCGTGGGACGCGACTGAGAATCGCTTAGCATGGAAGCTTGTATATGTGCTCAGAGGATGGTCTAACCCGTCGCTCTTGAAGATCGTAGGTTTACAACAGCCTACTTTTCTGTTCCTTCATATCCTCTCTTTTTAGTATGAACACGAACGCAGAAAGTACGCACAAGACTTGATAAATTTTGACAAGGAATTTGCAACCTTGTTCTCCGAAAAGCCGAGGACAGCAGATAATAATGACGGTATATCACACGAACAGTTCGTGCAGTGAGTAGTCCTGTACATGATATTCTGGGTCACTAGTGAATTCCTCTCTGATCAACTCATTTATCAGGGCGTTTCAGACATGCGGAGGGTTCACGAGTGGAGTCGGAGTTCACTATTCTCCATCTGCGATCGTGGATCCCAAATACCAGGAATGCGCAAAGAATCTCATCATTGGACAAAGAATGCTTCCACAAATATTTGTCCACGCTGCAAATATTCGCCCAGTCGAGATACAGGATTTGCTCCCTGCCGATATTCGCTTCAAAATGCTGTTCTTCGTGGGGAACCTGACCGAGACGCGTGTTACCGAGTTGGACATGCTTGCAGACAATTTAAACAAACCGTCGAGCTTCCTCCACAGATACAGCCCCGATGGAAACGTCTCGGCGGTATTCGACATCATTACAATCGCCGCGGGAAAGAAGGAGAACATAAACCATCTGCTCGTCCCTGAACTCTTCCGTCCTCACTGGGCAAAGTAAGCGCGATCTTTTCGCCCCTGTCAGTATGCTGATCCACGGACTCGGATCAGAGTGCTTCTCGACGATTGTGATGTGACGGGGAGCAAAGGTGGACGTGCGTATGAGAGATTCGGGATCGATCCGGAGCAGATTACGCTCGTGGTCGTTCGGCCGGATGGATATGTGGGAACGATCATTCCTTCGACGGCCGTTGCAGACCTGGACAACTATTTCGGTTCATTCTTGATCCCTCGTAGCCTCGACGCCTAGTTTACGCAAGACCCACGAAACTAACCCTGATGGACAACAATGATGGACAATAAAATCGCAGTGAATTTATTGTCTATGAACCATACCAAAGAATATATATCTTGTGCCTCTGCTGGCATTACAGTTGCGCCTGGAGAGCACCCCAATATCAAGGTCATCATCGACAACAGTGGGTGACCTAGGTTAAGCAAGGAATTCAAGATCGTAAGAAGGCAGTCGCTGTATAGACGCTAGGTGCGTGCGTCAGGGTCCGGGTAAGTCGTGAAAGCTACGCTAGGTTACAGTGAAAGTCCGAACTACTACAAAGTAGCGTACCTAGGTGATCCGACATTCAAAGTTCCAAAGTCAGGGTCCGACTCAAGAAGAAATCCAAGTCCCATCCCAAGTGTATCATGATGCATGGTCATGGAAGGGCGACCTAGTATAAATGTTCTTGCAGCATATCATCAGGCGTGGTCAGCCGGACGCGACCACATTCAGCGTAGCGTTCGAGAACTGCAACTGTGCGCTCGAACCCGCCTGCCACGTGAGAGGTCATCAGCGCTTTGCGTTCTGCAACCAAGAAAAAGGGGTAGAGACCACACACCCCGAGGAGGAAAAAGTGCGCTACACCGAGCTGGACGGGTCCCTTGTACCAGGACGGGACGGTGACCGTAAAGTTTTGATACGGGTCGTCATCGTCATCGTGTAGCTCTGCAGCATACGGACCCTTGTAGAGGACGACGCCCAGGACCTCGGTGATGTCTGGACACTCGGACGTGCGCGTGCACGGAAACATACCGATCACGACGGCGATGTCCTCGGAACCGGTGAGCGACATCTAGTAGTACGCAGACGTCAAGTTAGCACTGTCTTGAAAGGTGAAACAGGGACGGGACTGGGATTCCGACACGTACCGGCTTGTCTAGCTGGACGGTGATGTTTGATCCAGCCGTCACGTTGGTACCGGCTTTTGGCCGGGCGATAAAAATGTTCTGCGCAACGACAGTGCTGGTAAGCGCTGCAACATAGAGAAGCCACACAAGAGGCTGGTGCATGGTGTGCAAGTAAGATCAGACGAGAGCGGGGAAGGAGGGGGTAGAGCAGTGCTTGGTTTCAATATGCCCAACCCACCGATGTTCGTTTATATGTAATAGAACGGGAACTTACAGGAGCCCCCATTTCTTCCGAGTCGTCACCGCCTGAATTTTATTCTCCATGTGGACTTTCAAAGCTATACTCATCAGTCAAAACGTTGGATAACCTCTACCTTCCAAGTAGATGTGATCAGTTCGAGTCTGATTACTCGTATATTTAATAGCTGCTAGCAGATTATAGATGGATCTGCTACAAAGCCAGTCCGATCAGATCATGATGAAGTTTCAAGTTGAAGTTCCGACGGTACCCGGGACCGGAGTGACAGTGTCTAGCGTTACATTGAGGTTGACCCCTATACTTTGTAGTGAGAATCCCTGTACAAACTTGCTAACTGAAGGTATAGATCGTTTCTGGCAAACCATAGAAGACCGTAAGCTTTTACCCTGTATATGCGAAGGTGAAGGCAAATCAAAATGTCATTGACCGTATGATGATCATGGCCGGATGGTTAGAAGGTGACGAGTTGGACATTACACGGATAATTAGCCTGCCTGCCTGCAAGTGTGTATCACAATGGGGGATAACACATTGCACTAAGAGGTAAGCGAGCTACACCGACAGTGCATATGTGGAAGCAGCAGCGACGGAATCGTCAGGTTCGCAGTGCAGAAATTAGTTAGATCGGACTCCAAATGCCGCATGTGATATGTTCAGAGTTCCGAGTCCATACATGCCATAGAATATTTCGTTATGTTGAAGCAACTACAAATATAAGTAACGTGAGAGGCGATGAGCCGTCAATCCCACAATAT
The DNA here is from genome assembly GCA_038089195.1 of Brasilioporus rufonigricans. Lineage (NCBI taxonomy): Eukaryota > Fungi > Basidiomycota > Agaricomycetes > Boletales > Boletaceae > Brasilioporus > Brasilioporus rufonigricans. Next base: position 14,337 of record JBBPKJ010000359.1, read on the forward strand.
CGTGAATGATCCGTGGGTCCTCGGGAATGAGTCTGGATGAGATTGCAATGCGATGCGACTATGGACATTATACTCTATCGCCTGGCTCTATTAGATTTGCACCTAAATTGTCTGGAATGGCCAGCGTTGGATCCACTTCGCTCTTCAACCGACCACCAAACAAAACGCCACCGTTGGCAGCACGGAATGCGTCAATACGAGCCTCGACCTCAGGACGGAAGTGACGCATAAGACCTTGAATTGGCCATGCAGCAGCATCACCAAGAGCACAGATTGTGCGCCCCTCTACTTGTTTGCTAGAAACGAAATTGTATGATCTGTCATTGAACAAGCCGATGAGAAGAGGTAACCTACGTGAGCTCGAGGAGCATGTCAATTTCTCGACGGTGAGCGCGGCCTTCGACCATGCGGTCCATCATATTTTTCATCCACGTGGTACCCTCACGACAGGGAGTGCATTGACCACAGGATTCGTGTTTGTAGAACTAGAAAAATCGTCAACCGGGGAGCAGGAGTGATCAAGGGGGAGACCCACTGAAGAGAACCGCGCGATAGCAGCCACAATGTCCGTACTCTTGTCCATAACAATCACGGCGCCGGTACCCAAACCAGACTGTGCATCCTTCAGCGAGTCGTAGTCCATGAGAACCTCGGAACATTTGTCAATGGGTAACACAGGAACAGAGCTTCCACCAGGAATAATTCCAAGTAGATTATTCCAACCACCTCTGACACCACCACAATGTCGCTCGACAAGTTCCTTGAGCGGGATACTCATCTCTTCCTCGACCACACATGGGTTGTTGACATGACCGCTGATACAGAACAGCTTTGTGCCCTGATTACGCTCTCGACCGAAGCCGGCGAACCAAGCTGCACCGCGTCGACAAATGGTAGGAGCAACTGCGACGGTCTCAACGTTTGCGACGGTTGTCGGGCAGCCAAAGAGACCAACGTCAGCAGGGAATGGTGGCTTCAAACGAGGTTTCCCCTGTTTACCCTCGATGGATTCGATGAGGGCGGTCTCCTCGCCGCAAATGTACGCGCCAGCACCGCGGTGAACGTAAACATCGAACGAGTAACCTGAACCACAGGCATTTTTACCGAGCAGGCCAGCGCGGTACGCTTCGGTAATGGCTTGCTGGAGATGGTTGGCTTCTTGAACGAACTCTCCACGAATGTAGATGTACGCCGCACTCGCATTCATAGCGCGACCAGCGACAAGACAGCCTTCGACAAGCTTGTGAGGATCACCTCGAAGGATCTCGCGATCTTTGCACGTTCCCGGTTCACCCTCGTCGGCATTGACTACCAAGTAGCGGGGACTATAACGAAGTGAGCTCAGTAGAAGGCATGCGGCGAAAGGACACACCGCTTGTCCTTCTCCCAGCCGGGCTTGTTCATAAACGACCATTTGAGACCGCTAGGGAAACCAGCACCTCCGCGTCCTCTGAGCCCCGAGTCTTTGATGGTTTGAATGATCCAAGAGTCGCCCTTGAGAAGGATGTCCTTTGTCCGGTGCCAATCACCACGGGACTAGAAACTTGGATTACACTCCCACAACAGAGTAGAGAGAGACTATGCATACTGACCAACGCGCCCTTGAGACCGTGATCATGTCTGCAATAAGCGTTGGTGAAGATGCGATCTTGGTCTTTTAGTCCACCATAGCGGCGCACAGGTGGGTCCGCAACTGTTGCAAGGGAGCGTACAAGCGCAGGGGACTGCCTCTGCAAGAGAGCAGCTGGTTTTGAGAGCTTGAGCATCGTTGGGCCCGTCGTCGTCGTCGTCGGTCAACGCCGTTCGTCGGGTCGGAAAGGCCCCGCTTCTCTCCGGAAAATTCCGAGTCACGTGAGTGCGCGATCGTGGCTTTCCTTATTTGTGCTGACATATCCAAAGTAGGAAAGTGGGTGGCGTCTCCTTGTTCACGCCGGTGGACGTCTTTTCTTCTCCGCGCTCGACGCTGGCGACGCAGACGAACAAAACCGTCTTTTTGACAGGCACTACGCCAGATGGATCCATTAGCGACAAATGGCACAAGCCGGAGCGTCTTCGACATGCAGAAACAAAAGGCGGAGGCCCTCGCTGTCTTGAACGGACTGACAGGAAACGGCCATCTCGAGCAGGAACCTACTGTGGAGCAACTTGAAATGGAGCTTCCTATCGTTCTCGACGGTCAGGTGCAGCTCGGAGAACTGCTCTCCAGAGTCATGCAAGCGATCTATGCCGAACTATCCGAACACGCAGAGACGTGAGCAGACACGACACTTCGTCGGGCCATGCTTTGATACTTGGTAATGCAGGCTTCCGAACATGTCAGATGCTGCAAGAAAGCGAACGATCGTCGACTGGGTAGTCAAGACCAAGAAGCAAGTCGTCAAGCTGTACGCCGTCACAAAATGGGCGCGTGATGCGGAGACGGTCCAAAAATGCATGGTAAATGGTCCCAAGGCGTTTAAATCACACGCAGATATTCATAAGAAGGCAGAATATAACTGCATTTCTCATGAATCAGAACCAGCAATTCGACAGCGTCATTGGTGGACTCACTTATTCGAGAGAGTGTTTGGATCCCGCAAGGTGCGGCTACGCGTTTCATCGTATCTGGGTATATCTCGACAAGTTACCAGACTTCGAAATCATGATCTTCTTACCTCTCTTGACGTGCTCACCTCGGGGACATACAAGCGTCTTCCATCCGGGATCAAGGTCGCATTATGTCTCCCTGTTCTTGGCAAGTGAACTCATGGTACTGAATACAGAAATCTGTTATTCTCCCTCCACCTTTGACCAATGCCGAAGTAATCAAAACGTTGAGTGACATGGAAGAGATCATGCGGTACCGTCTTCGCATGACGGAAATAATACCCGTAGAGATGTCTCAACATCGAATTGGTACTGTCGCCCAATCCTTGTCTTCTCGTTGAGGGCTCCATTTGAAACACCTTTGTGGTCCAGCGGGTGGTAGGATACACTTCACGGTTCCAGGCCTGTTTGAAACCTCTGTCTGTATGCGTGGCGCAGAGAAAGCAGATGGGTGGTTCTTCGTTGATGTCAAGTTCCTTATCTCTGTCGGTGGAGACATGAGTGGGGCGGATGGTATGTCTTCTGTGATGTGTCTGTTGTAACTGAGTTCTAGCGACCTGCAGAATTTCCTCAAGAACCGACCGGCGTGCTTAAGCGACACATCACGGACGAGGCAGATTCTCGTATGGCATACTACCTACCTCTACCTGAACCAGTCAACCTTCCACCTGGTACTGAGGTCCCTGAGAGACCGAAACTACCTGAGGGAACGGTGGACGCACCCCTTGTCCGACTGTACAACTTTCTACGTGAGTAAGATCATGCAAATTTACGCTTGGCTCACGACGATCCCGTAGAGATGATGTCCCTCTCGTACCAACTCCAGATATTGTGGTACCAGGTCAGTTCCTGACTGTATATGCTACCTTGGTAGACTTTTCGTCGAGCAAATTTTGTTTACAGGCCGTCCGGATGTGCTCTCTTGGATGGGGACATTATCTAAAAGTTGAACTGTCGAATGGTAATAAGACACTTTCAGTGTCCTATTGGGTGTAGGTGACTCGATCTTTTGACCCTTCGATCCGCTCAGGCTACTCCCAAGACGCCCTACTCCCACAATTGTTCCAGGACGCCCACAACCACCCAGTCGCATCAAACTGCCACCGCACGGAGGAACGCTCACCATCTCGATCGCCGAGAATCGTGCAAGTCCAGAGGTCGGTGGTGGACCCGTTCGGTCACCGGCGGCCCGTATGCTGTCAGAACTTCAGCTCAAAGCAAAGCTCGGATCAGCACGACCGTCAGACGAAGTGGAAGGACTCAAATTCGAGGTCAAGTGGGAGCCCATGAAAGGTACGCTGGGCGTCGTAATCGATCAAGATGAAAGCATGGCAATCATCGGACATCTCTTAGTAGTGAGTTAATGTGAACTTGGTATGGTGAAACATAACATGTCTTCTAGGAACCGAACAATCTTGATTTTGAAGCGATGCTACACAAGGTCATCAATGCGCATGCTAGGGCTATCCTCAAAGTATTCCAATGGCAACTCCAGCACGGCCGGACCCGCAACGTGTTTTCTCCCGATGGAAAAGCTGTCTTGGACTCTCACGGTACGTAACGTCGATTTGCATGCGCTGGGATATCTAAGACAGTCTATAGGCGGGTACCACGTCCTTCGTGTCCATCTCTGTGCGGACGAAGTCGCTCTCGTTTCTATAGACATTAGAACTGGTCGTATGAACCTTCGGGATACGGGCGATCTCGCCGCCGCTTCTCGTGGACCTAAGTTTGCAATCATATCGGACCGTTTGAACGACAATCCAGGCATGCTACTGGGGGACCTAGTGAGGCTGAGACTTAACGTACGTCACAAGAAAAGCATACTTTACACGAAAGCTTGATGCGCTGTTTTACAACCTCCATAGACGATCATGGACCTCGTCGAGCAGAAGGCGAGCTATCTCGGCCTGCAAGTCTTCCGACATCGTAATTTCTCAAAGGAGGGTAAGCAGTCCTGCTCCTTCATCTGCCTTTATGACTGACAACATATACACATTGCTCAGAATTACAGAAGTTGGGCCCGTTGGCAAGAGCCACGATGTACATCAAACTCTCCAACTTTCCATCTCATTATCTCGTGCTCGTGATTACCGAGGAAGATTTTCGTTATGCGCTCATCTCGGTTAAGGTATTGCCGGATAGTATGTATGGTAATATGATTATGGAGGACATCGGATGGTTGGACATTCGGCGCATACGAGGTGAGAATGGACCACCAGAAGTTGCCATCGGGCTGCGTGTGGAAGAGCTTCAAGTGGGGCAAAAGCGGAAACGCGACGCTGCCTCGTTGGCACAAAACACCATACGAAGGGAAGACAGGTGAGTACTATTGGACGAAGAGCCTTTATGGTTTCAGTGTCTCACCAGCCCTAGCTTCCATTTAGACACACAGACCCTTCGAGAACTCTATGCTTATTGTTGGTAAGTAGCATTTGTTTCAGTGGTCGTCTGTTACGAGCTCGTACGACACATTCTCAGCGCGCGCGTTGCCTATACAAAAGTCGAGGCCCAATTTAAACTCCGGGGTATTCCATACACCCACGTAAATCCAACGAGCGCACTTCCTCCGTCCTCCGCCTTATCCTATACGCAATCCTCCCTCGCCCATTCAATACCTGCTCTTTGTGTTCAATCATCCGACATCCTTTCTGGTGCTCCTGCAGCCGAGGCAGCGATGCCTAATATCCGTGTCATACCACTCAATTGGTGGTCAGACAAGGGGGCTCAGGTTGTGACATGTGTCAAGCTCAAATACGTACAACAGCCTGTAGGTAAACGAGCTGCCGCCGGACGAAGTAGCAGCGATATTATTCGACCATCGAAGAGAATCATTTATGATGCTACGGAGGCAGTCGTGTCATTCTTGTCGGAACAGGTGGATACATGCGTAGACGAGTTCCTCGAGGAATGGGCGAGGGTGTCCAAGATGGTGGTGATTGCCCGAGAAGGTGACACATTCGAACTCGCCGCGGATAACACTCCGTTTACTGACGAAAATCTTCGATGCAGTCGCCCAGATGGCGGAAATAAAGAAATGGCGGGATGTCCGACTCCTTTCGTTCGATTTACAGACTGTCGAATTTGCCTACTGCTCGGCATGTCTTTGTACTCCTGCTTTCTTCTATATATACCCTAACATCCAGTGTTTATTTCGTTTACAGGACTATACTGTATTGATTAGCTGTACGGACCAGCTTTCCCCGACCGGCGGTTCTTTTGAACTTCGTTTCTCGCGTTGCTCTCCGTTACTCGCATCCACGAACCCAAATACTCTCGCACCACCTCCCCCAGCCACATTCATGCAACCACATCTACGGTCGAACCCGCACGAAGAAGCTGAACCATACCTCCGTCAGATTCTCCGGCACGGCCCCCTTGCACCGTCGCTTCATCGTCTCGTCGGACTTCTTCGGGACACATTACCCATTGCCGTCGAGCTTGATCGACTCTCTGCGTGTGCGAGGGAGGAGCAGGTGTCGATCGGTCATGGTAGGGGCAGGCAGGTCAAGTCTATTGAAGAACCATGGTTTGATACGGTCGTAAAGGGTATGGGATGGTGGCGGGTATTGTATGGCGATCTTCGGTGTGCATCTCCCCCCAACACCGCATGTTCGCATACTCATGACACGCGTTCCGTTCTGTTTGCTAGACATGCACTCGATTTGAGATTAATGACCGGTAAACGTATCGCAGTCTTGGATGCCTCGTATTCGCTTTTCCAAAGTTCTCACCCCGCTCCGGGCTCCGGTCCGGAATCTTACTCACACACGCACTCGAGTGTGGACCTGGAAAGGATTGGACTAGAGCCCATCCCGGATTTCCGTACGCTCGTTCTCGATGCCGTCCGCGCCACACGCCCAAATACCCCTGAGAACGGGATTGGAGGGCGACGGATTGCCCCGATTGACGTGGGGGTCATCTGTGAAGGCGGTACGATTGGACCTGTGATTCGAGCATTGCACGAGAGGGTGTTGAAGAAACTAAGAGGGGCTGGTGGGTGATCCACGTACGTCTGAAGAACCTCGGATGGGTAGCACGATGTGGGTGAACAGGGTTTGTACTTTTTTTATTTCCTTAGTCCGCTTTTCGCCTTCTATCTATTGTTGTTTTATATCAGGCAATGATGCTGGTTTGGAAGAGGCTGTCGAAGGCGTGCAACCTGGGGTCGACACGGAGAGCAAACGATTGGTAAATTGCCAGGACTAATTGATGCTGTGCATAGTGGATGCTACGTACAGCAGTCCCCAAGAGTCTGGCCATGATTAAATATGTCTGACACGGACGTTGGCACTGCCGCCCTGTCCCCTGTTGGGCAGGATACAGTCTGCTGCCACTCTATACACCACCATGTTCCAAATTGAGTGGCAAGCGTTTCCAGATGCAACACTACCACACATAGCACACATAGCCCAACACATCAAGCAAGGTCACCACGGATGAAGATGTCACTTCAGGGCGTTGAACTTGTCAAGTGTGCTGTTGTCAAGTGCACTGGTCCGAAACATACCAATGCCGTCCCGTCGTACATCTACTAGTACGCCGTTGGTATATTTCAATTTGTACACACAATCTCGATGAAACGATCCGCACACATCGGTTGGAAATTTTCGTAAAACCTTTGACACATCGAATATATACAATATATACACCCACCGCTCGAAAGATGAACTATATATCACATGGGGCAACTGAATTCCGTTTCCAATTGGAAGCCTCTAAAACCCGTTTTGTAGGCTAAATTATTGTCTCTCACCCTCAGCCGGTCGCGCCGGTCATGTTCACGGTGGTCTTCGTGAACTCCTGCTCCAAGGTACTGTTGACCTTTTAACAGTGTATTAGCAGCCGAGTTCTACAACTAAGAAACACAATGCAAAGAAAGACATACCCATTGAAGGTACACGTGTGCGACACTGAGTTGCACGATCCCATTAAGGAAGTCTGGAGTGGTTACGGTGATGTTTTGATACTGCTTCCCTGCACTGTTGGTCGACCAAGAGGTCCCATTGCCGTTGTAGAGGATATGACCCAGGCTGTTGTCAGAGCAGGGTCCTCCAAAGCAGGCAGAGACGCCAATCATGAAGGCGACGTCCGTGATATCAGTGTCTGGCGTCTGTGGATATCGATCAGTCTGGACGCTCTTCGGAGTGGTGAAGGGGAAAGTGGGAAATGAACAGCTCAGAGATGTGACACGTACAGGTCTTTCGAGCTCAACGGTCATGGCAGATTTACTGGCCACCTTGGTTCCTGGGGTAGGTTGGACGATGGAGAGGCACTGCGCAAGTGCAACGCTCGCGAGCGTCGCAACAGAGAGAAGCTTCACGATCATGATGTGTATGTGAATTCGAATAAAAGAGAGAATGTGGATGCGGTCTTCCCCAAACCGCTGCCTATTTTATATCTCACCATATTCTATCGCAAGCGTACACCATCGGCCTCATCACCTACTAGAAGTTCGCCGATGGCATCCAGCATGGACTAAGCGGTTGGGATGCAACACGGGAGACTGACATGTATTAATGTCGCTCACCGCGAGTCTGTTGGCCGTCATTCTCCTTCATCCCTTTGACGTGACTGAAGTGCTCAACCAAAACAGCCTGATCACCCGTCCAACCAAAATGTATGGGACAAGCTACTCAGCACGTCGGTAAATTATCGGGGCAACAGCAATAGCGACGGTCTCACAGTTTTGCGACATCAGATTCCCTTATTTCCCCTGGTCATCCCTGGCTCCGAGGTGAACGGAAACGTCGCACAAGCACGCCGAAAAACAGTCACTTTCGACAAATAAGCCAGCGTGGCAGGGATAGCTTCTTGGAGATGGTTGGCAGGCCACTGAATGAGGATGGTGAAACATCCCCTGGACGACGAACCTGTAAGGACCAGCTTGCGATCTTCTGGCCTAGTCCTCGCTCGTCGATGTCAACTGTAAGGAGCGGGGCCACAGACGAAGCGAGTTCAGGTCGGACTTCTAATTGGCAGAGGGAAATATACCCTGTGACGCGTCATGTTGAGATAATTCGGAAAACTTGCGTCCAGTGCCCCTGCGTCAGTTCAAGTATGAAGTTCCGTCGGGGAATCCCGGGGTTGCGCTCACTAACTAGGAACTGGAGTCGGGTGAACACACTTGAGCTAGAACAGTGACGAAGATACGCTACAGCGACACGCGGAACTTTGAGGTTTGCTCGTGGTCGTAAAACAATCACGCTCATCGACACGCTCTTCACCCCATGCGCGATGCAAAGTCGAGCTTGCCCATCACTGGCACTCACAGCTGCAGGGACTTGTGCCAACAACTTCTTGGTCCCTAATCGTCAATCCTGTCGACGACCAGCAGGCGGCAACCTACGTGAAGCAGGGACAAGACTCGGGGAGAAGACTGACCTCTGGATCTATTGCTGCCTGGACCTTATCAGGCCCATCGAACACACATAATTTTGTTCAGAACGCCAAATATCAACCCACCTAACCCAGAAATATGGAAAGCAGGCTGTTCGCGGTTCGATAAAAAACGTATGTAAAGCTTGCTAGCCTCATTTCACACCGAAACTAGTACATAGTCGTAACCGCCGTCGCCCGTCATGGTGTTAGCCCCTGAGTCAGTAGCTATGCAAGGCAACAACATACTCGTTTTATGATGACAAGAGGATGACCGGGACAAATCTGACCAGTGTCACGGATGTTTCTTGTTTCGACATGTATGTGGCAGGGGAGATGCTTGCTATATGGAGACCAAACTATACTACTAATTAGCGAGTGGCAAAGCCAAAACAAAAGAGAAATACCCAACATTTGACGTAGGTAGGGAAACCTGATGGTAGGGCAAACTGTCCCCGGAGGGCAGAAGACAGCCTGCTGCTCCTCCGAGCACCACCATATCCCTTGAAATTGAATGGCGAGCATCTCCAGATACGACTCTACCACACATCGCTCAACACATCAAGCAAGGTTACCACGAACGAAGATGTCACCTCAGAGCGTTGAACTTGTCAAGTGTACTGTTGTCAAATATACTAACAGACAAGGCCCGAAATATACCAATGCCGTCCGTTCATCCATCCACGCCACTGCTATATTTCAACTTGAACACGCAATCTCGAGGGGACGATCTGCACACATCGTTGCAAATTTTCTTAAAACCTTTGACACATCAAATATGTACAATATATACACCCGCCACCCAAACGACGAACAATATATCACATGGGGTAATTGAATCCCGTTTCCCACTGAAAGTCTCTAAAACCCGTTTTGTAGGCTAAATTATTGTTTGTCACCCTTAACTGGTCGCGTGGGTGATGTTCACGGCAGTTTTCTTCCGCTCCTGCTCCAAGGTATTGTTGAGCTTTAAACAGTGTATTAGCATCCGAGTTCTACGACTAAGAAACATAATGCAAAGAAAACATACTCCTTCGAGGTAAATATATGCCACATGAGTTGCATGACCCCTTCAGAGATATCTGGAATGGTCACTGAAGTTTTGATGCTGGTTCACTGCGCTGTTGGTCGACCAGGTAGTCCCTTTGTCGTTGTAGAGGACATAATGACCCAGACCATCGCCAGTGCAGCCTCGTGTCGTGCAGGCAGAGCCGGCAATCACGAAAGCGACATCAGTAACATCAACGGGTGGTGTCTGGATATCGATCAATCAGGACGCTCTTCGGAGCGGTGAGGGAGAAAGTGGAAGATGAACAGCTCAGAGATGTCACACGTACAAGTCTTTCGAGCTCAACGATCATGGCAGATTGACTAGCCGCCTTGGTTCCTGCGGTAGGTTGGACAATGGAGATGGCCTGCGCAAGTGCAGTCCTCGCGAGCGTCGCGATAGAGAGAAGCTTCCCGATCATGATGTGTATGTGAATTCGGATGAAAGAGAGAACGTGGATGCGGTCTTCCCCAAACCGCAGCCTATTTTATATCTCACCATAATCTATCGCAAGCGTACACCATCGGCCTCATCGCCTACCAGAAGTTCGCCGATGGTATCCAGCATGGACTAAGCGGTTTGGATGCAACACGGGAGACCGAATAATGTCGCTCACCGCGAATCTAACGTCCAATTCGGTGTCATTCTGCTTCTTCCCTCTGACACGACCAAAATACTCATCCCAAATAGCCCAATCACAGATCCGACCGAAATGTATGGGACAAGCTACTCGGCACATCGGCGGATTATCTGGGCAATAGCAACAGCGATAGCCTCGCAGTTTTGCGGCATCAGATTCGCTTGTTTCCCCTGGTCAACACTGGCTCCAGAGCGTAAACGTCGTGCAAGCACACCGAAAAGTAGTCTCTTTCGACAAATGAGCCAGCGCGGCATGCCACAAGGATAGCTCCTTGGAGATGGTTGGCAGGCCACGGAATGAGCTTCAACGGATGGCGAAACATCCACTGGACGACGAGCCTGTAAGGATTAGCTTGCAGTCTTTCCCCGTTCCTGGTCCCCTCTTATTGGTATCGACTGTAAGAAGCTGGCCCTCAGGTGGGACTTCTAATTGGCAGAGGGAAAATATCTTGTGACTGCGATGTAACCTCATTCAAGTTGGATGAGGCACTCGCATACAAACAAATCACTGCATCACGGGTTCCTGGTACAAGGTGTGGATGCGAAATCCCTGGAAAACTAACTCGAGAAACTGAAAAACTCATGGACTAATCAAGGCGTATGGATTACACCTGGCATTTGGTATCTGTTAGAAGGTAGTTGATTGTACATGTTCCACCGTGACAGCATTCCATTTGCCTTTCTTTCGTGATCCGCATTTTGTGCATGTGCTAAGCTAGCAATAGTCCCCTTCACGCACAGCGGCCACACAGGAGAAGCCCCATGTGGCAGCCAAACGTGATGCTGTTCGAGAGTGCTTCAGATTGACTCAACGTGTAAAGTAGCGGTAACCCAACCCAAAACATATGTAAAGCTTGCCCGCCTTGTTTCACACTGACAGTTGACTGGTAGTCGTAATCACCGTCGCCCGTCATGATGTTGGCCCCTGAATTAATGGTTATGCGAAGCAAAAACACACTCGTTTCATGATGAGGAGAGGATATTGAAACCTATTGGTTATATCTGGTATCTGTACTGTCTTCAGTAAGTCACTTATATTAGCCGTGTAGTAGCTACCTGTACTGTCTTCAGTAAGTCACTAAAGACAAGGTAAAACTATCTACTGTCCAATGTAGGTATGCTTATGTAAGCTACCAAAATAGCGTACTAGCTAAATATCCAACACCAAGAACAACCTGAAAACATTGCAGATGACTTACCTGAGCCACCAGATGATGCCAATGAGGCTGTGAATCACATAAGAAAACCCCCAGACATTGAGCTTGATGGGAAGAGGAATAGATCAGCAAGCCCTGAAAATAGATTTACCAATATTGAAGTGGATGTGTTGGGAGCGTCAATACATGCTGAGGACCCTAGGAATGTGCCAAAGGACCTGTTGAATGCATCAGAATGTGTTGAAAAACAGTTAGAGCAACTGGACACAGGGAACTCACTAGAAGAGGTCCAAGTTGTGCAGGCCAACCCAGGAGGCAAGGTGGATGTGTTAGTGATGTCAAGACACAATAAGGATGCCATTGAACTGCTGAAGAAGCTGTCAGCTATTGAAACCCATTGGTTATATTTATCTGGTATCTGTACTGTCTTCAGTAAGTCACTTATATTAGTTGTATAGTAGCTATCTGTACTGTCTTCAGTAAGTCACTGAAGATGAGGTAAAACTATCTACTGTCCAATGTAGGTATGATTATGTAAGCTACCACAATAGCATACTAGCTAAATATCCAACACTCCCCCTCAAACATGAGGTAGTGTTTGCCTGTATGTAGCATCTATAGCAAAGATAAAGTAGATACCTTGAAATACTCCATTAAAGTGGATGTAGGTGTGTCTGTGGTATGTATATCATGTCCGTGAGGTGGTCATGACACTGCGCTCGAGTGGTTACCCAATATGGTAAGTCGCAGCTCAGCTATTGCTGCTCCAGCTGCTGTATGTGTGGTCATCCTCAATCATAGTGACCAAGCAACCCCTGGAAGTGTTAGGAATAAGCACATCAATGAAATAGACCCACCAGATTGAGATACAGGGCCAGGAGGCCATAGAAGCAATCAAGGTCAATTGGAAGACATCCAGGACCAATGGGAGCGCCAAAATGTTGGCATTGGAGACAGAATGACTAGAAGATGATATGGAATCAATGGCATAATGAGCATCACATGCCATGACTCAAAACGAGTCCAAACAAGGATGCTAGCTGGAAACCAGTCAAGTTAGCATTGACAACACAGGTACAGACTGAAGAACATACCGAGGCCACCCAAACCACCCCTATACCATCCCAGATGACTTACCAAGCATGTCAGACTACTGAAGATTGAACTCTTTGCCATTGAGCCCAGACTACACATGGCTTGAGGGGGAGTGTTGGAATAGCAAGCATGCGCACAGCCACAGCCACCATTGGCATGATTGATCACCAGTGCACACATGATGGATGCACTCCATTCCTGTGTATTGCAGACCATATGAAGATCTTCATTCTTTGTACTGCATACTTTCATTTTCCTATATATCTGTGTTCATTGCTAACATGGATCTCATCCATGATCCTTATCCCCTTTGCATGATACAATAGCAAGTTATTGTATATACAGTGACCACAGAAACCCTTTCCATGTTAACCTTGATTGGTGGTATGTAAAGCACACTGCCAGATGGCATGGGAATTCCACTTAGCTTTGGTGGCATTATAAATAGTACATACTCCTGGCTACAGGAATGCCCACTATGTCACATGATTTGGATCAAAGGCTGTGCAGATATAGCCAAGGTAAAACAGCAACACAATGGAAAGAGATTTTTCACTTTTGAACTGATGACTAGGATCTCAGCCAAATCATAGAATACTAGCCATTTTTTGTTGGTACAAAAAAAGATATATATGTCAGTTGTATGTCTGAGTTTAAAAAAGTTCCCACACTTCTTGATTTTCAACCACAATCATG
>JBBPKJ010000360.1:0-27876 GCA_038089195.1 Brasilioporus rufonigricans
GACGAAGACGAACGACGGAGAGCTCCCGTTGGGCGTGTATGAACCCCATACGGGCCTTGTACATTGTACGTTCGCGTTTACGTCTTTTGAAATCGCTGACCCCGGGTGTCGTCTTTCCCCTATAGACAGCGAGGACACGCAACCGATGAGATATCGCTGGGAACAGGTCGCGCCTCGGCGCATTCTCGGAGGTACGAAGGTAGGGAACGGCGCATGGGCCTTGGCGTGGGTAGACACCTGTCTCGAGCTCCGGGGTTCGAATAATTTGGACCCGTATGCGGTAGAGCGAGATGGATTGATGGCTTCTTTGAGCTAGTGCTGCAGTGCATATGACGACGGTGCCGTGTAATAAGGAATGGGGTCCACTGACTTCCTGTCTAGCTGGGACGCCAAATATGTCTGCGCACCAGGTAAACTCCTTGTGAGTCCGCGTACACTCTTTCGTTCCCATGGGGCCGTCATTTGCCATGCCCGAGGGTGTTCATGAGTGATGCAGATAAAATAAAAAGCATCACACGGGCCGCTCGTTGCCGAGGACCGCCTGGACCGGTCGTGGTCTTTACGGGGTCGGGCATGTACTGTAAGCGGTGTCACTCCGTCAGCATCAAATCGCTTCGCGCGGTTCCGTGGCATTGCCAAATACATGCAAGCCATCATAATCTTACGACGAGCCCACCTCCAACAGAAGCAGACCAAGCTTCCACGGATGTCCCGTGCACCGCAACGATGCCGCGTAACGTAGTCGGGCCTATGGCTAGACGAGGGTTGAACGTTGAGAAGCCAGTGGAGCGACTATGTAAGCGGTGTCACTCCGTCAGCCTGTCGGGAGTTGCCAGTCGAACCACATCCCGTCTGGGATTGGTGGAGAATGTGCGAAGAGACGGGGTCCCAAATACCCTGGAATCGGACGCTTGCCAGTCTGAATGACTTCTGTGTAATGTTCCACCATACTAGCTCTTGGTGTCTGGTTGCGACCTTTCTCGTCCACGTCTTTGCCACTCAAGTTCCACTTCGATCTAGCCATGCTGAATGGCAATATATGACCTTTGATCATGCAGCTTTTGAAGATTGGAGCTTCGACACGGTCCCCAACCCCAATTCTACGGACCACCTCGTGTTCGAGACGGTCCATTCTTTGCTACAACGCTGGCCCAATACCCGTATGAGAAATGGTGAGTCCTGCATCCGTCTAGTGCGCTTGAGAGTACAAGTCTTGTTTGCAGGCCATGCCATCGTACCGGGAATCATTCCCAAGGGAACACTTCTCTATCATGGCACGTCTAGCAATGTGCCACCAACGACTCACGATTGGTTCGCTACCGATCCTGAGCATTCGTATATCTTCTGCGGGGGTACACCCGAAAAGGAATGCTGGCAATTCACGTTTGCGACGACTCGATCCCTCAAAGTGATTTATTTCGATGGTAGTAGTGCTGCGAAACTGCAAGACGGTACGCTGGATACACAAGACCTACTCGTATGGGGTGAAACTCGTGGCGGAACGTGGAAAGAAGACCTTCAGAGGATCGAAGACATGTGCAAGTGGGGAGGGAAATACAAAGTAGATGCCTTCGTGAGGTAAGTATTACTCGTGTCGATGTTTTCTTGCGTTAAGCATATCACAGGATGCAGATGGATTTGTAAGTATTTTGAATTGCGTCTTACGCAGAGAGGGAGTTCACCTGACAGGAATATAGTGAGGTCATGCTCTGTGATCCCACGTCCACTGTTACGGTGATTTCTTCTTCGCAGCTGGTATCTCGATTCACTAATTGGCCTCAAACGAAACTCCGTGAGGTTTCTGTCTGCTGGTTTCCTAGCTCGAGAAATACTGAGAGTGACGTCTGACAGTTGAAATAACTGCGTTTGAACTCATGAATGCCGCTTCCTGGCACGATCGTTTCCCCGGGGAGATACGCATCCAATTAGATTTAACTGGATTGGTCACCTTCTACGACACGCAACTTGTACCCTCATTGATTCCTATACGAGCGAGCCAGGAAAGATGGGACCACCGCGTGCAAAATATCTCCAGTGAAGATTTATCCGCCGCAAAGGCCAGGCTAGAAGAGGCTTTGGCCAAACCAGAAGTACGATCTAGCGGAATTGATTGGGCGACACTCATCCAGGTCATAATCAATCGTTACGCTCAACGCCTCGAATTAGTACGATATCTCCTGAGCGCGCCGACGGCCAACCCGGACGAGGTTCTCGATCGCGCCATTAACACCCAGAATCAACTTCGAATCATGTTGACACCTTATCTTCCCCTCTCGGTCGTCCCAACGAACCCTCTAGACAAGATTGAGCTTGACTGGGTAGCACCTGTTTTCAGGCTCTGTGCCACAACGCACACATATTCCATGGACTCGGAGCTACCTCTCATGACTGATTCTGAGAAACTGATTCTTCAGGCTGTACGAGGGACCACTCGAGAGATATGCCGCGTGGTGACGAAGATGTGGGCTGCGGGTGTCCATGCAGGCCTTGACCAAGTATTAAACACGAACGAATACCCTGACATGGCTAAGGTAAACCACATCCAGAGTGCATGGCTCAAGGACGTGAGCCATCTGACGAGGTGGTTAGACTGGAGCGAATGGGTGAAATGTGACCCTGGGTGTGGTCCAGAGGTACGCCGTGAGGTCCTGTTACTTTTTCGACTAGTGAACTGATGCACGGAAAACAGGGAGCATGTTACATACCAACATGGCCCATCGGCTTTCCTGGGGCTGACAAAATCCCTTATATTGGGCGAATTTTCCCGCCAGCCACTGACGAATGGATCCGGCCACGGCCCAAGTGTATCAGACGCGTCGCGCCGTATGGATTTTGAATACGTTTTTACTTGGTGGTTTCACTCACTACACTGGATTGATTCCAACCGCTAGTCTGGACCTCGCTTGGATAGTTTCGTTTTTGTATTGTTAGAGCATCAAAGATCTGTTGATTCTCTGGTTTTCTGGATGTTCACTGTCTGCCACAGCGACCACCCCTGTCGCTAAGTTAAATGTCCAGCTTAGGACCATGCAATATTGACCTTGCTTCGAATCGCAAACGAAGGTGCAGAGTTAACTGCGCACTCAAGCTGCCGGGCTACTCATTATCTCGTAAAATCCATCCCCCAACCTCCTCCCCAACACTTCACCCCAAAACTGCATGACAGGCTCCCACTCGTCTCGAGAACGTGGCATGCTCTCTTCTCCTTGATTTCCGGGTTTGATGACATGCCGCACGCGCGTGAACCCTTTTGAGAACGCAGTAGTCACGTCCTTTGCAACGGAACCCCGGGAAAAGATCAGGAGTGACGTAGGACACGGTGTGGCGAGCGTCGGGTAAGAAAGTAACGGGCCACATACAGAAGCCACTGAACCCAAAGGACGAGGCGACGAAACTAATTTCTGCTCTGCGTCGGATGTCGTCCTGGTCCTTGCAATCTCCTTCTGCCACCACGCTAGCGTAGTCTCGGCAGCGACGCTTCCCCCTTGACCAAAACCAAAGATATGGATGCGATTGGGAGGCCACGCGCATTCTGTGATGAGATGGTCGAGGACTTTGGCTATGACCTCGAGCGCCGGGGTCGGGTTTGGTCGTTCAATGACGTCCCCGAGCGGATCAAAGGACGTGTACCATTGAAAGGCTTGTTCATATAGATATGGAATCCTGTGGGTGGGTCGCTCAACATTACTGGTCTGTCTTGATGACCACATGGGATTTACTGTTCTGGGGCGCGCAGTGCGAGGATGGATGTTTGAGGAAGACTGAGCGACCGACCGAGCTTTGCAAAGGGTGTATGAGTGTCCCCTGGGCCACCAGTGTATTGGACGAGACAATCTGTAAACAGCACAGGTTACTAACCGAGCCCGTGGAGAAGGACCAGTAGGTTTTCATCCGTTCCATCGTCACTGGGTGTGTAAGAAAAGACGAGTGGGATGCTGGAAGATCTGGGAGCGGGTTTGCTGCGGGGTGATTGTGCCACTGATTCTGAGGATGTATGTAAATGCATGATGTTCGGGTCTGCCATTGTCGAGCTACAGTGCTAGTGGTGTTGGTGGCACCCCATCTTTCGACAAAACTAGTATTCCGAACTCTTAGGTGAACTGCAATCCGGTATGTGCTATGCCTCATTACCTTGCCAGACCCGACCAACGTGCACGACATCCCTGCGTTTTCATAAACCAACCATCACGTCTCTCCAAAAGGACACCCCTACCATTCGAGCTCTTTGAACAACCTTGTACTTTATCTCCTTACTTGCTACAACTGGGTTGGGGTCATGCAGGATCTTATCAATGCCATTAACCTCTTCCGAGAGGCACTCCGGCTTCGTCCACAAGGGCACCCTCGTCGCTCAGTGTCTCTGAACAGCCTTGCAGGTTGTCTCTCCACTCGCTATCACCATCTCGGAGCCCTGCAGGATCTCCAAGAGGCTATTGATCTTGACCGAGAAGCACTCCAGCTTCGCCCCCATGCCCACTCTGATCGCTCAGAATCTTTAAATAACCTCGCGGTTGATCTTTCCACTCGCTTCAAGCGGCTTGGGGACATAGGGGATCTCAAAGAGGCCATCATTCTCGACCGAGAAGCACTCCAGCTTCGTCCACAAGGACACCCTGATCGCTCTATGTCTCTGAATAGCCTCGCATTTGATCTCTCCACTCGCTACGAACAATCTGAGGCCATGGAGGATCTGGATGAGGCCATCGTCCTCAATAGAGAAGCACTCCAGCTTCGCCCGCATGGACACCCTGCTCGCTCGGAGTCTTTGCACAACCTCGCACTTGATCTCCTCGCTCGCTACGAGCAACTCGGGGCCATGGAGGATCTGGACGAGGTCATCGTCCTCGACCGAGAAGCACTCCAGTTTCGCCCGCGTGGACACCCTGGTCGCTCAAAGACCTTGAACAGTCTTGCGGTTCTTTTCTCCACTCGCTACGAGCGACTTGGGGCCATGAAAGACCTGGACGAGGCTATCGTCCTCGGTCGAGAAGCACTCCAGCTTTGCCCGCATGGACACCCTGCTCACTCGGAATCTTTGCACAACCTCGCACTTGATCTCTCCACTCGCTATGAGCAACTTGGGGCCATGGAGGATCTGGACGAGGCCATCGTCCTCAGTCGAGAGACACTCCAGCTTCGCCCGCATGGACACCCTGCTCGCTCAAAGTCTTTGAATAACCTTGCGGTTGTTCTCTCCACTCGCTATGAGCAACTTGGGGCCATGGAGGATCTGGACGAGGCCATCGTCCTCGACAAAGAAGCACTCCAGCTTCGCCCGCATGGACACCCTGATCGCTCGAAGTCTTTGAATAACCTTGCACTCAATCTCCTCGCTCACTACGAGCAACTTAGGACCATGGAGGATCTGGACGAGGCCACCGTCCTCGGCCGAGAAGCACTCCAGCTTCGCCCACATGGACACCCGGATCGTTTTAAGTCTTTGGACAGCCTTGTAGTTATTCTCTCCACTCGCCACGAGCAACTTGGAGCCATGGAGGATCTGGACGAGGCCACCGTCCTCCGCAGAGAGGCACTCCAGCTTCGCCCGCATGGACACCCTGGTCGCTCAGAGTCCTTGGAGAACTTTTTGGTTGTTCTCTCCACTCGCTACGAGCAACTTAGCCATGGAGGATCTGGACGAGCTCATCGCCCTCCGGGGAGAAGCACTTCAACTTCATCCGTGAGGACACCCTCATCGCTTGAAGTCCTCAAATAAACTCGTACTTGATCTCTTCTCTTCACTCGCTACGACGAATTTGGCGCCACGGAGGATCATGACGAGGTTATCGCCCGAGGAGCACTCCAGTTTCATTTGCAAGAACACCCTGATCGCTCAATGTCTTTGAACAACCTCGATTGCACACTTTCCACTGAGATGGCCAAAACTCGTTATCAAAAATTTGACCGACATAGACAGAAATTTACAGTAAAAGGTTTTGCTCTCGCTCGCCTGTATTGAGTCATAGATTGTGACCCCTGTGTTGTACTTGTACCTTTTCGCATTAGTTTCACCTTCCCCAGTACCTGATACAAGACGTCATAGTAAGGGGTGAGGAATGGATAGATGTCAAGCAAGCGGTCAAAGAGAGATCTCATATACTAGAAGTATTGAGGGGTGCTCGAAACTTTCAACTGCATGGATCCATGCTCGAGAGGTGGGCAAATCATGCGAAGACACCATATGGGTACACCTAGCAGTTGAGTAGAGAGAATAGCCCCTCGACGTCCGTCGCGAGGTTATGGCGACTGTGAGAACGAAGTGCAGAGGCAAACGTGCGAGGTGGTTCATTGGGATTGATGGATCATCAAGATCCTGCATGGCCGCAAGCTGCTGGTAGAGAGTGGAGAGATCATCCGTAAGGTTTTCCAACCTGAAAGTCCTCGAGCGACAGGGGTGGCCTCGCAAGCGATGTTAGAGTGCTCCTCGGCCGAGGACGATGGCTTCGTCCAGATCCTCCGTGCCGGTGGAACTTCGTTTCTGGGTACATACCTGACAATATGAAGTGGAAAACCAAGTTTTTCACAATTTGCATCGTACCTTCGGAAACTTCCGGACATGGTGCACTGTGCTTCCAGTCATCGATCATCATTATGATCCTTAATTAAGCATGGCATGAACCTGCTGATCTTATCTCCTGCGTGATCGTGCGTGGGTTTTATTCCTCTTCGAGGTGCGTTGAGTAGCTATATAAACGGCTTGGAGGGGGCACTATCTGTCAGGTTTCTAGTTGCCGTTTCCCCACGTCCGAGGAACCTGAAAATGCCCGCTCCAGTCGACCATGGCGACCTCAAATTCACCAGACCTGCCGACAAAATCAAAGTGGTCAATGTTCCAGATGTTCCAAAGGAGATATTCACCGGCATGAAGGTTTACGAAGATGCCGCTCGAGGTTTGTACCGATCCTTCCCATCGTCATGTATGATATGGATGTTGCGATTAAATGAACGTCGCGATCACCAGGCTTCGACTTGTACGGTTTTGAGCGTACCGTGCTGGGGAAAGTAGCACCTGACGGCATCTTCCTCTCTCATCGGCCAGAGGATGCCCAAGTGTCTCAGGTTTACAGGATATCTACCGACCCGGCTAACACTGAACTGGAACGCCTCACGCACTTCAACATCGGGACAGGTCGGATTATATCTACATTCAGACCCATCGTTGGCGAGGACTGGCGTGGAGTGTACAGGGCAGGTGGCTCAATCATGACCATGGACTTCAACGGAAATGAACACTTTCAACTCTGGTGCGTGGATAGGTTTAGTATCTTCTATGCCTGACATCATAGATTGCAGGCGGTACTGGGAAGATGCCCTCTGCGAACAAGTGCTGCCAAGGATCGACGGTGAACTGGATAACGCCCCCGGTAAAGGACGTATCGAGAGACTAACTCACGATGACTACAGATATAACAATATCGTGATATCGCCATCCAACAAGTCTGTTTTACCCTATATTCCTTTCACGCACTCTCACGAATACTCTCAGATTGATGGCATTCGTTTCAAACAAGGAAAATAACACAGATACCCTTGCTTACTTGACGCGTTTGATAGGCTCCAACACTGGGGCCACCAGTGATTCAACACCATTTAGTCTTCCCTCCAAGTTAGTCACACCTCTTCTTCGAGATGGAAAGACCGAGCGATGGGTCACCCTATCCATCTCTGTGGACGACAAATATCTCCTTCTCTCACGTGCCTATGGAAATGCCTATCAGACTATGTTCACTGTTGACATTTCTGGTTCAGAGCCAGGCCCACTCGAGCGTGTCATTCTTCCAGGAGCTACGGAACGCGAGGAAGTGACGATAATGCATGGTTCCTTCTCCCTCGATCCCGCCAATCCCCATGTAATATACATCGTCACGAATGCGTGCGGTGATTTCGAAGCTGTCGTATCGTACAACCTCGATCAGCGCTCGGTGACGCACATTACCACCCCCAATCTCGGCACCTCCGTCCCCGTTCTGAAACCCATTACGTGGGAGGTGGAGCATCTCGGGGTCACGGACGCCTGCATCTACTTCACCGCGAACGTGGAAGGCTGGAGCACTCTGTATGCCATGCCTCTCAGTGGCCCAAATAAAAACACGGTGGTCGAGGTCAAGCTTGGGTGGGAAGGAGGATGGATCTCGTACACCCATAACGGACGAAATGGACGTCCCTACGAGCTCGCATTCCGGCTTGCCTCTTACCGGTCCCGCGGATTCGTCCGAGGGGCCATATTGGACCTGCAGACGCTCAAGCATACCCCGAACGGCAATGCATACGTTGAAGTCGAGCTGAGGCCTTATGTCCAGGCGTCAGCACCGGAAATACCCAAGGCCGTCGCGCCGAAGCTGATCAAGTTCAGAAGCTTTGATGGGCTGGAGGTCCCAGCGTTTTACTACCACCCAAACGAAGGAAAGAGCAAAGCTCCTGTCGTCATCGGCATCCATGGGGGCCCTGAATCGCAGGCTACGGTACAGTATCGGACGTAAATCTGTGCTTTCTTGTCTGCCAAACGATTGACTGATGACGAGACTCAGTGCGACCCACGGTTATCTCCTAAACGAATTGGGAATTGCCGTGATTTATCCCAATGTAAGAGGTAGTTCTGGATACGGAAGGAAGTACATGTCAGCAGACGACGTTTGGAAGCGGGAAGATGCAGTCAAGTGAGTGTCCCGGCTTGTCTCCTCATCTATTTACAGGGAGGATCATGGCAGGGATATCGATGTATTGATCGAACATATCGGATCTGAGTTGTCTGGAGAACTCGATCCGTCGCGGATCGCAGTCATGGGTGGTTCATGTAAATACTTCTTCCTCGTTCAACTCGAAAGCTAAATATCGCTGCGTTCAGATGGCGGGTACATGGTCTTTGTGAGTCAGCACGACGTGATCCTACATGTCGCCATCTAACCAGACCCATCCAAGGCCTCGCTCACGCATTACTCCTCCAAGCTCAAGTGCGGCATGGCCAACTATGGCATCGCGAACTGGGTCACATTCCTCGAGAATACGGCCGCCGTGCGTCGCGCAAACAGACGTCTTGAATACGGGGACGAGTCGGATCCTGTCGTCCGAGCCTTTTTGGAACGCATCTCGCCCCTGAACAACGCAGAGAAGATCCGCGTGCCGCTGTTCGTTACGCATGGCGAGTCGGACACGCGGGTACCGGTGCAGGAGGCCATGGCTATGTACAAGACTGTGCAGAGCATGCCGGGGGGACAGGCGCAGCTGGTGATATGTGAAGGCGAAGGACACGGTAAGCGTCAGACGGGTGTCGTTGGTCGTTCCTCCTCCGTGGCTGACGCTGATCTTGGTTTGGCTTAGGGTACAGACAGAAGAGCGTGATCGAATACGTGAACGCTGCGACGATCGACTATTTGAAGAGGTTCTTGCTGTCCTAGTTAGTTTCCTTCCCTTGGTGTGTCATTCTTGCAACGAGCTGTGATTTGGATACGGATAGCGCTGGCCGAACCGGTCGTTTGTAGTGTGTAACTAGATAACGTATAGGTCGTTTGTTGACCTTGTCAAACGTCGTCTTCGACGTGTTTTACACCTATCCTCCTACCTTGAACATCAACCCATCATCCAGCGTTCATGGCGTACGCATGAACCGTAAAAGTATTACCACACACCCAAGATCGTGCTACTAGTATCATTGTTGTGATCCGACATCTTGATCAGTAACGCCCTCCTTAGTGCGCAGCATCAGAGGACGATGGCAAGATCTGATTCGGTCGCGGTCCAACAACACGTGTGTCAATGGGTCTGGGGGATGCTACCGACTCCAAACAGGAATCGAACTCGGGATTTATGCGTAAACGTGAACAAGGTGAACATGCGATCGCCAACATGCGGACGCCCCCGTTCGTTAGACTGCTTGTGACCCTCGTCCTACCCCCGATCGGGCGCGCGAGATAATATCATCAACCACCCCGTTATTTCTGATCAACGAAGAGACCTTGGTGCACCCTCTAACAAGGACAGCCTCGCTGAAGTTTACATAAATCAAAGAATCAACATGGGACGGGAGAGATTCTGAGCGATGGTATCGAATTGTTGACTCGGTAGCTGCATTGATCAAGACGCGGGCTCGTACGTGTCCGGTGGAGTTGGTTCAAACTGACCGACCGAGATTTCCATGACGGGACGGCGACGCGGTTCAATCGTTATTGCAAGTAAGTGCGGAGCCAACGGCACCCCGCACCATTCTCTGCATCTCTGGCTGCATCGACAGACCCTCCCCCAAGATATCTTCAGAAGTTAGCGTGTAGTTTCGGAAGCTAGGAACAAATATACCTCCAAAAGGTGGCTTCCATAGGATCGCCCCCGAATCTCCGTACGCTGGTAGCACGCGTTTCACGAACGGCCAAGCTCTGCGTTTTTCCTAGCTTCTGCAATCTCCGGTGACGTGGGGAATCCGAAGAGTGGTCGACCTGTAGCTAACGTAAAAGATACCCCTTGAAGAAACAGCAACGATTTGATCCATTGCTCTTGGGGTTGGATGTCACGTTGCCTACAAAATCACCCCTGTCGTGCTCAGATATCGGCTGGGAGAACTGCTTCACAAGTGTGAAATGTGCGACAGACTAGGGCTGGGCGTAGACGAACAGGCCTTGAGGTACGAGCACCACAGGTGCGACGATGCGAAAGGAACGGGCAGCCCTTGCTCCGGACCTGTGTTCCATTCCGTGCACTGTATTTGTCCTGTACACGGACACGGTCCGCTACGATGAACGTCGCGTTCTACACGCATGTAGGGCTCTGGGGATAGCCACCGATTCGCGCCGCCGATCGGGGGAATAAAGAGCACTTCACAACCACGGAGCTGGACGGTGAGCCTGACGATAATTTTGCCAAAGAATGATCGCAGGAACACCTAGAGAAGCAAGATAAGAAAAGGGACCGTGCCAAGAGCTTCAAGAAAACTCGACTTGATGGAAATCCTTTACGACATTCGACCGCGTCTGAGATGGCTGATGGACGCGTTCGTCTTGGATCCAGCGAGAAACCTGGAGTCAATATATCCCAGTTAATTGAAATAACGCGATGAGATGCTCACACAAATTCACCCGTAGCGTACGTAGAGGGGAAACCCGAACGGTTCGGAATTCGACGCAAGGCAGCTGAGATCCGGTTCGCCCCAGACCTGCGCAGTGCTGGCCACGGGTTATGCCAGTGACTTCCGCGGTGCTTCGTATGTGTGCTTCCCGTAGTTCCTATACCGCAGGCCTCTCCAGCCGTGCGCGCTTGGATGGCATGAGTACCTTTTTTGTCCTGTGGAGTGCGGGTCACAAACTACCTACCGTATCCGAGAGTCTGGGCGATAGTCGACCCATCTAAGGAGCCCAACAGCTAGTCCATAGAATTAACGGGGGACACAGTCGTTGGGGTGAACGGGTAAGTTATGACGCACTGCGGCGTATGATGTCGTGTATGTACCTGAGTTGATTGAGACGGACAGCGTAGTGGGTCAAGGTTTCCCACGTTAGGCTCAACTTCATTTCCTTGGAGGTCACATTGAGACACGATACACAAGCATGTCGAGCAGTAACACCCTCAATGACCCAAGGGATTCTTCTCGGGAAACAAGGCTAACCCTTCCGAAGGCGTGGAAAGCAGAGTCTATCGGTGAGTTGAGGTCCTCGTAAAAGCGTTTTGTCTGAGGGGTTGACCATTCGGGACGTGCAACTGACTCTCGCTGTTTACAGACACGGTGGGCTCGTTAGGTATGTTCTTTGCTGGGATGGTGATGGTAACAAGGAATAGGTACGTTGACGCATTGCCGCGGGTCGCTGGGCGCCCTCGGTGCAGCGTGTCCCAAATAACCGGGTCCGCGGTTCATTTTGGACTTGTAGATATGTTGCATGGCCGGTGGTCATTCTTGCCATTAACGGAGTCATGAACCAGCACCCACTACGCGCCAAAGAAGGTGGAAGTACGCCCTGGGCCACCCTAATGTGAGTGCCTAGCACCGTTCTCTGCACATTAGCTCCACCCAGATCATGGATCTCCATGAACGCAGTCGTAAACTTTTTTTGTCTACGACCCTGTTTTCATTTTGTCAGTCCGGGGTTCATGGTGTCTGTCACGATTTCGCCGTTTCCTTTTCCATGACGTCTTTGGGCTGCACGAGCGCTTGTGCACTGAATTGTTTGGCGGCGCGTCTCGAGGACAGACGTCATCGAATGATCGAGGCATGTGTGGGGTTCGTGCGCGGATCCTGGCTGGCCGACCTTGGGTGGTGAGGTGACACGGCCTTTCCCATCTACGCCCGCCTGGCGTGTTGTTTCAGGCTCGTTTCCGTTCACCGACGACGGAGTTTTTTCGCTCTACATGACGTTGACACGACTGTTGTCGCAGGATGGCGCTGTTCGGGCTGGTCATCTCGCATGTGCCGCTGTTTACGATCACCGATCCGACCACGGGTGCAATACGGTTTTCATAGAGAGGGGGTATATATATATAGTGGACGTCGACGTAGATGTGCTGTCGCTGTTTCTTTACCCTGCTGGCATATATATTGGTCACGTGCGAGGTGGGTCTGAGGAAGTGGAGGTGTTTCTTGAGCTCATCGAGTTGTGATGCAGCATGTCGACCACGCCCTGCCCGTCCCGAATTCCCTTTCCACGCGCGTCTCCTCCACTCCACCGCACACAGAGACCCTCCAGCACCCACGCTGGCTCCGTCTCCCCCTTTGAACCGAGACCCACCTTGGACCTTGACTTGCTGCCCCACCCCCACCCCCTCACCCTCGACCTCAGCTTCAACTCCTCCTGCCCCCTAGACGTGCCCCCTTCCGCTTCCTCCCCCATGTCCTACACCACCGCCCCAAGTCCCGGCGAGGACGACGTGTTCCAAACAAGGCACCCATCCCCTCCACCAAACCCAGAGTGCTCCTTTACTTTCACAGCCGTTCCGGGCTCCCGCTCAGTCCGCGTCCACCGGCAGAGTAGTGGATCCTCGTCCGCCAACTCTGATCTCACCGTGCTCGGTGCGGGATTTGCACAGGGTGATGGCACCACTGAACAGGACCACCTCCGCTCTGCCGCACCTACGCCGTACTATACTGCCCATTCTACCCCAGAACCAGAGCATGTCTATGACGGGCCAAAGGCTGGTCCCTCCCGTCTCCCTGTTCTTGATACCAACATGACTCTACCAACCGTCTTCTCTCCCCGTAGGGCGTCCCCATCCACTCCTCTGTTGCCAACCACTCCACCGTTATCACGCAGCCCAGCATCCGTCCGCCCCCCATCTCCTACTCCTACCGCAGACTTTTCCATGATATCTCCCCCCAGCAGTCCAACATTCTATCAGTACGCTTCCCAGTTCGCCGACGACCCTGATCCGGATTCATTTCACTCTCCTCACATTCGTGCAACTGCGACGTTGCCGTTTCTCCGCTCCAACTCGACTTCAGTTGCAGGCTCATTTCATTTATCTGTAAACGGCCGATCGCAGAGCATGAGCGGCCTTGGGCCATTTATAGGCAAGCACAGGCGTGCCAGGCCGGGAATATCGCGCCTCTGGGAGTCCCTCGCTTCTCCTGTCAAATGCCCTCCCCAACCTCCGTCCATCCCTCGGGATCCACACCTTACCCCAATCCCCGCCGCTCGTACGAAATCGAGCCCCATGCCCGCATTTTCTGTCGTTCGGAGCAAAACGTCTCCCATGATGGGCGTTGGGCGTAAGCTCAAGGAAAAGCGTCGCATCAAACGTGTCAGGCGGGGTACGCTCGAGGTGGATACGGACGTAGATTACGGTGCGCTGGATCCACTCGATGGCGAGGAGGGTGAATTGGTCGGTTGCACATGTACTGGGTGGGGCGACGGTGCATGTGTGTGTGGATATGGATATTGGGACGCCTACGATCATGGTCACGGACTTACCCAGGAGCCTGAGTGTTCCAGCGGAGGAGGTCAGGATCCAGTTTCCGCGCTCTCCGTGTCACCAATGCTGACTCACCCTTCCGATAATAGTTACGAGGACCCCGACACCTTTCACCCGGCTTCCCCCCGAGCTTTTTCTACAGGTTCTTTCCTACTTACCACTACCCAGCGTCCTCGCAGTTTCCTCGACTTGCAAGCCATGGCGTTCCCTTGCACTCGACAACGGCGTCTGGTGGGGCTTATGGCAGGCACGAGAAGGCACTCCTCGTGTACCCAGTCACGCCCCCAGTCAATCCTCAGACCTTGATCACCGCACCAAAGACTCCTTTGGAGGTTTCGGACGCCGATATCGGGGCGTCAAGGACGAAGGCGTCTACGGCCTCTCAATGCCGACCGCAGAACACGACGGCGAACATTGGGACGAGCCAAGGGGATGGGCTGTCAACTTTGATCGGGCTAACATGAGGCTGAAGGAGGCTGCAAGACTTGGGCATGAGGATGCCGGTAAAGGAGTCTTCGTATCCCCCTGTGAGAAACGCGGAGAAGAAGACGAACAACATTCGGATGCCTCGGAGGAGGGTGATGGAAATGAGCACGACGTTGAGGAACAAGAAACGGTGGTACCATCAGACCCACCACCAATATCAAGACAAGCTCCTCTTATGCTCGATTGGCATAGCCTCTACCGTGGCCGATCGACCCTAGAGCAACGGTGGCGAGATCCCGAGGGCGAGCCTACCGTGCTGAGAATCGATGGTCATAGAGACAGGTGGGTCAATGGGTGTTCGTCTTCGCTGTGACTTAGCGTTTTTGGCAGTGTTTACTGTCTTGACTTTGACTCGTCACGTATCATCTCCGGTTCACGAGACAAGACCATCAAGGTTTGGTGCATCAAGACTGGCAAATGCGTGGCTTCCTTTGAACGCCACACAGGCAGCGTACTATGCCTCAAATTCGAACGTGATTGGGATTTGGGAAGCGATGGGGTCTGCCATGGCTTCATGGTCAGTGGAAGTAGTGATTGCACGGTGTGCGTCTGGGATCTCGTCTCCACGCCTGTGGGATCCGGGGACCCCACCGTCGGTGGCAATAGGTCAGGAAGGTCGAGAGACTCCTACGCAGTTGCGGCCGCAGGGGGCTTCGGTCCCCCTAGGAAGATATCTGCGGAGTTGCGCAAAGTTCTCCGAGGGCACTCGGGAGGCGTCCTGGATTTGAGAATGGACGAAAGGTGGATCGTCTCGTGGTACGTTCTTTCCGAGATCGTCGGAATGATACGATTCATGTCCGTCACAGTTCCAAGGATGCTTTGATGCATGTTTACGATCGCAAAACGTTGACTCTCCACACGGTCCTGCGTGGACACGAAGGCCCAGTGAATGCCGTTGGGCTGGAGAATGGCCGAGTCGTTAGCGCGAGTGGCGATGGGAAGATGATGCTTTGGGACGTCGAAACAGGTGAATGCATCCGGGTCTTTGAGGGACACGAAAAGGGATTGGCTTGTATTGAGTTCAAGGCACGTCTCCATATCCGGTGATATTGCGTTTCCTTATTGATGTTACAGGACGGCCTCATCCTGAGTGGGTCGAACGACTGCACAATTAAATTGTGGCGTGCCTCGACTGGCGAATGTCTACACACGTTTGCAGGCCACACCTTACTGGTCAGGGCTCTTTGTTTTGACCCCAAGACCGGTTACATCGTGAGTACGAGCTATGATAAGAGTGTCAGAGTCTGGGAATGGCATGGGGAAGCGGTGGACAGCGTCTCCCAGCCCGGGCACCAGCCAGCTAGTCGGAAAACCAAGGGCGTGGGCCGGTTGGTCCGAGAGTTTAGGAACCTCCACGCTAGTCACATTTTCGACGTCAAATTCGACGTTGGGAAGATCGTCAGGTAAAGAACTTGTCTCTTTTCGGAACCGGCCCGACTGACACCATCCCCTCTCTCGCTTCTCGTCAGCACCTCACATGACCAAAAGATCGTGGTCCTGGATTTCTCGAACGGAATCGAGGGCGCCGAGCTGTTTGCGTGAGTCTCTGGCGATCGCGCGCGTTCCACGTTCCTTCATTTTGGCTTCTCTGTTTTTCCTGGACCGTGGCCGTGTCTGCTCGTGAGACCGTGATCAAGAGTGCGACGGCCCTCCAAAGCTTCCGGCACGTACGTATGTATGATGACGTTCACGATGATGGGCATCGAGAACTTTATGCTCTATCCTAAACGGATCTCTTTCCCTCTCCTCTCCTCTCCTTTGACATAATTGGGGCTTCTTTTTCGGGACTTTGGTGCTTCCATTCCATCTGTATTTATTCCTCGATTGCATCTGGCATTTTTCTTGTTTTCGAATCTTTCTCGTGTATCATGCTATCATAACCACCCCGGCATTTGTTGACTCGTTTTCGCATGGCCTTTTTCTTTGTATGCATTTTTGTAATCGTAGTCTCGCTTTCGGAAGACTCCCAGGGGGCGGGCCTTGGGGTTTCGACCGCACTGACACGTCGACGACGTTCATTAATGAAGCAAGTATAAGATGATCACGATTGCGCTGTTTCAGACGGTACACGCCGGGTCGTCATAGGGGCGATAAGTTGACGTGCGGTTCCGACGGAGGACCGAGCCTGTGGTACGGTGTTCAGCGCCC
This sequence comes from Brasilioporus rufonigricans, assembly GCA_038089195.1. Lineage (NCBI taxonomy): Eukaryota > Fungi > Basidiomycota > Agaricomycetes > Boletales > Boletaceae > Brasilioporus > Brasilioporus rufonigricans. The sequence goes on from JBBPKJ010000360.1 coordinate 16,519, forward strand.
GGAGGCGACGGTCATCATGGGAGTCGAACTTGGGGACCCGAAATGACAGAAGGAGCTTCAAGTTCGTAATGCGTACATAGCCTATGATGGTATACTATAGACAGGATGATATGTAATGACCGAGAGATATGAATGATGCCTTTTTTGTGATAAACACACAGGATGGCTAGTCGTGTAGTACATGGCGATGACGGAAAAAACGTGTATGTAGCGTAGAAAAAAAAGTGCAAACATTGCAACGTGGTCGTATCGTAAAAAAAAATGAGATGTAGAAAAACGAACAAGCGGGAAAGTGCGAGAGGACACATACATAGGAACGCCCCAAGCTTGCACTAGAACCCGAGAACCCAAACACGGGACGCGTCGTCGAGGAGATTGGCGGACTGCGACCGACCGTTCGTTAGCCGCTGTTGACGCGACCGTGTTTTTTGACGTTGACGCTGATGCGACGCGCGTGGCCAACCCGCTGGTCCTTGGGCGGCTGATAAGGAAACTCATGCTCCGGGACAGTGTCCGTGCCCGTGCTGGTCTCGCCCGAGCCCAAGGGTGGGCACGCTCGCACGTCCTGCCGTACGGGCGACATCGGGTAGTCCTCGAGTCGCGGTATAACGGGCAGATCGCGGGGCACCATCCGGTCCGAGGCAAAGGGATCGAAGGCGGTCGACGTGTGCGGCGCGGCGGCCCTCGTCTGATTCGCGTCGTAGTAACCTGCAGGCATGCCCGGGGGTGCGTACAACGGGTATGCGGGAGCCATCGTCGGGTTGTACGGAAGTGCGTGCATGGGGTGTGTATACGGCACCGGAGGCGGTGGAGGGACGGAAGGCATGGAGCTCGGGAAGTACGTGGTGCCATTTACTTGATATGATCCCATCGGGAGGCTAGTCTGAGTTTCACTTGGCGGTACAGTTTGTGCTTGAAGTTGGGGTTGGGGTGGAGAATATACACTCTGCTGCGCAACAGAGGGTGGGGCTATAGTTGCCGGGACAGGCATTGCAGTCGTTGTAGGCATAGCAGCATAATATGCCTGATATGGTTGCCATGTATAGCTAGGCCAACACATCGTAGGGTCTAGGAAGCCATAAGAAAGCCAGCATTAAAGTAGGGGTAATGTGGGTACTAACACGGTCGCATTAGCTCTGCTTCAGCATATCGGGAAGGCTCCAAATGCGTCTCGTTGACGATCGGCGGAGATGGTGACTGTATACCCATCAGAACGCCACCACTGATGGTTCGCCCTTCTTCTCCATGTACATTAACTGCGGATACGGGAGCGTATTCCGTCTTCCGAACACTCGTAGAAGATAATGCATCCGCATCGTGCTGGCTGACGACGACGAATTAAAACAACCACCAGTGACATATACAATTTGGGCTCACAATTTACATTGTCCTCCGGCGGGACACCACCCCCCTGTGCGAACGAAATGTCTACACGCGTACTTTTTCCGTTTTCCGGAATGCCTAGTCTGCGGCACCTGTTCAAAGGAGGTACAGTCAGACTTGGAGAGTAGGAGAGAGGTCGTCGGTGATGGGCCTTCTTCGACAAGTTGTGGCCCTTGGGACGGTGGCGGCGACCTTCGTGGCATCTTTTTCAGACTTGCTTGGTGGTTGGAGAGAGAAAGCAGCTGTTGCAGAAGAACTGGGTTCCAAGGGAAGCGCTGTTGTGCGAGCGATGAAGTGGCAGGATCAGTTTTCGGTGCGGTGTGGAGGAAACTGCACTTTTGACCAAAAGGGCAGTCTCCATTGACGAAGTTGCGACACAGCTTCGCTTTTGTCGTAATCAGTCGTCGTTTTTCTTTCGATTTGAACCTGGTGCACTCACTGCGATACTTTGGATGACGCGACGGTATCGCACCCTGCATGTTCAACGCACGTGTCGTTGGAACCACGGAGTACATGAGCGGTTCAAAAAAGCTCAACACAAAAGAACACAGAGAGACGAGGGCTCGGACGACGGATCGTTTTGGAGCGAAAATGACAGGACGGATAATGCTTCTGTGACGGACATGAAAAGCGCCTTTTAAACAGATGGGATGCGGTCTACACGTGTGCGGCACGCGATTATCCCGACCGTTGGAGCCACAGACCTTTGTTCTCATTGTTCGTGTGTGCTCAATGGACACGAGAACCACAGAGCGATCATCGAGACGTTCAACGGGTCCTAGCCGCGCAGGACAACGGGCATTGTGGAGGTTTGGTACGGGTCCACCCAATCAAAGCAGTGCGTGCGCGTTGTAACCAGGCGATGGACCATCGAGCGAGGGAGATATTGTGCGGTGGAGCGAAGGACGACAGCTGGAGGGCCGACGACCATGACCGCAAGTACTTGGATGGTGAGCGAACAAGTTCAACTCGCATATTCCCTCGTCACCAAGCGCTAAGCGCGCGACGAATTGAGCCTACACCCCATATCACGTAATCTACAGTAGCCCGTCCGGCCCGGTGTCCACCAACAAAAGGCTCTGCCCTGGATCCGTTGGCCCGGGTTTTCTGGTGGGAACACTCACGGTTATCACGCAAGCGGATATTACGCCCCGTCCCACCAGGACAATTAGCATTCGATTCACTGAGGCCGCCATGAAACCCACTCCAATGGAGGGCATCTCCGAACTTGTCAACAACCTTCGTTCTCATGCCTTTCATACGAACCCACCCGTTCAGCCTAGCGAACCTGGGTCAAACCTAATGCAATTCACGTCACATCCAGTGATTTTCACAAGGTAGGATGATGGATTGATGCGAATGCGCAATTATAGAATAGCAGGGGGATATAGCGGTCCTGATATTACAGGCTGATAACAAACGAAAGTAAAGCTATGAGGAGCGACGCCGAGCGACGACGGATGTAGTTGTCCGTGATCATGCAATTGAAACGACCATGCTATGAAATAAAGTGCAAATACTAAGCTGCGCGCAGCACCAGAGCGGTGTCCAATATGTATCCCCCGTAACAAGGCTTGGAAAATATCAGAGCCTCCCCGGGTATATGTATGAATACCGATAGGCGGCCAGCACAATAAAAAAAAAATTATAGAGGCAGTGCCATGGTCTGGGACATCAGAGAGGCACTGTGACTCGCTGGATCGACCATGTGATGCGAGCGTTTTCTTGGCGGTAGGCCTGTCACGTCCTGGAGAACTGGTATGCCTCAAACAGTCAGATTGAACAAGTCCATGACAACGCGGAATACATACCCTGGATGTCAACCGGTCCACCCTGCTCCCAGCTCCGCGAGTGCTTGCGCTCGGACTTGTAAGAGTCGCTTGATGAGCGCATCTACTCAGTAAATTTGGGTTCAAGGAGATAGTACAGAAATTTCCCTACCTCGGATTGGGGAATTGCCTCCAGTCCACTGGCATACGAGCTCGACACATCCGGTTGCCGCCAGTCCATCGATCTGGGGCTATTGCTGTGGGTCATCATGTCAACCGAAGGCCTGCGCTCCGCAAGATGGTGTGACGAATACTGCCAAGGCATAGTGTTAGCCGGCGGTCCATCTCATCCGATGAATACCTATTCTTACGTCCTGCTGGTTGTGCTGCGGATGCTGTGTATGTTGGGAATTCCGAACATCCTCTTGAGGCAAGGATGAATGACGTGCATATTCTTTGTCGCGATAGGTGAGAACCAGGGGGAGGATAGGTGTCTGAACGTCCATCTTACGTACCGACTGTGGTCTGTGTTCGTGAGAGTAGCGCAGACACTGGTTAAACCATTTAGTGAATTGTTCTCGCACCCTTGAGCGATAGCACTTACTCAATTCGTCACGGTGTTGTTCGGCAAGGACCACCTCCCGCCTAGCACGAGCTTCCGCTTCCAGACATGCGGTATACCGTTGGAACGCGTCCTGGGCCTGCGATTGCGCTCGGGATAACGTGACTCTGGCGTCCTGCAGGAATTGGCCTTGCAATACAGTCAAACCTCGGCGCCACATGTCACCCGATGTGTCAAATATCCTCTGACCTGATGCTTGAGCCTCCTGAATCAGCTGCTCACACGTCGCTGTGGAAGGCGACGACGAAGGTCTGATAAGGTGACCACGATGCGATGTCCCTGGTGAATGTGCATAACTGGGACTTGAGACGCCGGAAGCGCTCTCTGGAATGAAAAGTGCCCTTGCTTCACTAAATCCGCGTCACCCAGGGAGCAAGTTTCGCCTACCTGGCTGCAGCCGCGCCATCTGGTCGACTAAACCAGCGGGTGGGTAACCTGGGTCCGATAATTCAGGCGTGGACACTTCCATCGACTCGTCTATATGGGGGGGCTGCGCATTCGGCCCGAGGTGGCGCAGTCGTGGATTGTGAGGGATTCCCGCATTATGCCGTTCAATGAATTTTCGTAGAAACGTCAATTCGATGTCATCTGGCATGACATATGGCGGGCCCTGAATGTCGCCTTTTTGCATGAGTACCTCGAGATGGGACATTGTTTTGTCTTTGAGTTGTTGCAGCCACTCGTGGAGCTCCATGTGGTCCTGGTCAGCACGGGCATCACTGAGAAGCGCATTCACGTCAGTGACAGGGACCACGTGAACAGGGGGCAAGACAGCTATACTGACTAGTCCTGGCGTCTCCGTGCCTTTCTCCAGTATGTTTTCGTGAGTTTGAGAGCGCGGTTTACCTCATTGTCCAGCGTACGATACCACTCGCTCGAGCGTCGATTCAGCCTGACGGAGAGCACGCCGGGCTGGACTCGTAGCTGTAGCACGCAACGACCTTCCTGGTCGGGGGGTCCCAATGCACCCTTCTGACCTTGATTACCGCGTGTAGCGCCTCTCGAGACATTGCCCAATTCGGGCCAGGGAAGGTCATCCGGTGTCTGCATTGGCAGCACTGTTGAATCTGGACAGTCGAAATCGCGGCCTTGTAGTTGCAAGCGGAGTACTGGCGACGGGAGGACACGGCCTAAGGAACTACAGTATTGGGGAGATGGGTCAAGGAGGATAATAACGGTAGGGGTGGAGTTAACACTCCTATAAGATAATCGGCCAACGTTCTTTATAATCGCTTTGTACAAGGTGCGATGGTATGACCGCACTTGCCTTAGCGATGCCGCATTCACTGGGAGCACCGCCTCCGAACTAACCAGGCATCAGGACCCTCTTGGGCCGAATGACATGTCAACATACTCATGGTCCCTCGTGGTTGGATCTCCTGACACCCTGTTTGACAGGCACTGGGGAAGGCGTCGCAAGGGTGGACGAGATCCTGGATTGTCGGGTGCAACTTAAAATGGACACTCTCACGTTTATATATCACTCACGGCACTGATCGCTATGGGCCGAAAAGCACTTATTGGTACTTGCTATCCTATTCTTGTAATCGTAATTGGGTGTTTTCCGACGTGGTCGTAACCCCATCAACAATTCCGGTTGTCGTGATGTGAACGAAGCTAAGCTTCAATGACAAGAATGGATACATCCCCGAGCGCTGGTGCATCGTACAGCTGTTTTGGTGGCATTCGAGGACGACGGCATTGCATTTCTATCATGCCGAGAAGTCGACGCCTTGCGCTAATGGCGCAGCATTTGAAAAGTTGATGGTGCATGCACTCCACCGCACATATTGCTTCCACGCATCACCACCCGACTCGCGGCCCCTGAAAAGATCGTCAACCCCAGTCCGCGACTGGACGATCTTTACAACTTACCAGCCGGTACTCTGTAAGAGACAAATATTAGAGAGTGAGTGAGACAGTCATTCACAGGTGAAATTACCAACCTTGTTGCCCCCAAATGCGGCTCCGATCTCAGCTCCACTGGTGCCAACATTGACCTAGACACGAGAGTGAGAAAGACAGGCCGTCAGTGAAGTCAACCCGGGAAACAAACGTTGACGATCCCGGAGTCGGATCCTTCTGGACCAATCCACTTCCCGAGGTTGCGTATGTCCCGCGTCCACAGGCTACTAGAAAGCCCTTGCGGAACAGCATTATTCCATCCGATGGCCTGTTCTAGTTCGTCGAAAATGGCCACATTTAATATGGGTGCAAACGTTTCGGTGCTCCATATGGTGTCCGTCGTCTCTACAGACTGGGGAATAGCAATCGTAGGCTGTACGAAGTTTCCGTGGCGAAGACCATCCTCGCCATATCGCTGTCCGCCGGTCAGTATTTGAGCACCCTTCTCTCGGAGATGGTCAACAGCGCGAGAATAAATTTCGACTGCATCGCGAGTATGCAAAGGCCCAAGCAGCGTGCTTGCAACGAGAGGGTCTCCTACTCTCACAGAAGCGTAAAGTTTCTGGAGTGCACCGAGGAAACGTGGGGCAATGTCACGATGAAGATACAGTCTCCTCGTCGACGTACACCGTTGCCCCGCAGTGCCCACGGCACCAAAGAACACCGCAGGTACAGCCATGGACAAGTCTGCATCAGGCATGATGACTGAAGCTGTTTTCGCAATGTAAACCAAATAGAGAAATTAGGAATCTGGGGTCAGTCATGATGAACCCAAACATTCGTACCATTATTTCCACCTAGCTCCAGGATTGTTTTGCCAAAACGAGACTGAACAGCCTTGCCGACCACACGGCCGACAGCTTCGCTGCCAGTGAATGACACTAAGAATGATGCGGGTTGAGATAAGGAAGACGGGGGTTCATGGACGGCGGACCTAACGGGATATCCGTGCTGTTTACAATAGCCTCCCCGAGGTCTCTACCTCCGGTGACGAGGGTGGATGCTGCGCCCGGGATTCCATTGCGTTCTAATACGTCAGCTATTATCTTTGTAACAGCGACAGCACAAAGGGGAGTAGTAGGCGATGGCTTCCAAACATGTGAATTTCCGGCAGCAAATGACAAGGAGAAGTTCCTGAATGGGCGCGATGTCAAGATCCGATTGTCACGCAAGGGGTCAGGCAATGTTTCCAGTCACGTACCACCCATAGACCGCGACGGGGAAGTTGAATGCCGTTAAGATGCCAACGACGCCAAGTGGGTTTGGCACTATACGGCGGAACAGAGTTCAGCCAAACGAAACCACCAAAGGGGAAAAGGTCACCGAGACCGTGCTGACCTTCTAGAATAGTATGACCAGAGCGTTCCGAAGCCACGACCCTGCCATTCATCATCCGCGAAAGACCGACAGCGTAATCACACTACGAGCCGAACGAATTAGCAAAGCGTAGGGGTAATCAACAAGTACCGTCGTACGATGTCGACGAATTCTTGTACTTCACCGATGCCTTCTGTCTTGATCTTACCCATCTCGAGGGATACCAGTGCACCGAGTGCATCACGCTGAAAGTGCGTGAACGATCATCAATGGACCACGAGGCGTGTACGAGACGACATGACTCACCTTTGCCGCAAGGGCTTCCCGAAGTTGTCTCAGCACGTCTCCACGGCGTGGAGCGGGTAGCTTCCTGAGAAAGAGATGTGCCTCTTTGGACTTGTCCAAGGCTTCGTGCAGTTCGCGTGGTGAGGCCTGCTTTCGGAATCAGCCCCGGGGGCGATGATGGAATGAACCGGACGTACCGACTGGACACGTGCTAGGACCTCCCCGGTGGTCGGACAGACGCTCTCAAACACGTCACCAGACCCTCCCCATCTTCCGTCATAGACACCCGGAATTTCTGTCGCGGTGGGTATGTCCAAAGCGCTGAGAATGGCAGAGGCTCTTGCCGACAAGTTTCGGACGTTGGACCTGTTGGCGCGACGAACACAGCGAAGAGATGTGACTGGGGTCCGTAACAGCATGTTGAAGATGGTTAGTGCGAGTCGATGTTCCGCAGTAGGTAGTGTCGCGCTGGCAGTGAAGAGAGAGCCTGCCTCGTTCAATGGCCATGATCCGAAAGTCTGGTCTGGTCACGCGTGGTATGTAACCGTACAGCCACGCGTAGGTAACCGCCTCCGACGAACCTAGCCCACGAATTCTTCGCCATCACGAACTCCAGCGAACCTGACTTCTTCTAGGTCCTCCATCGCACGCGGCTCACCAAAAACAAGGTTCAATTTCGGTCCTCATTGTAATCTACCAATTTTCTCGTTCGGCCGCCCGGGAAAACGGCTGGCGTGGTTCTCGCTGTGCCCGGGGTCTGGCAGACTCATTTCGGATCTGATCTTCGTTGCGATGATGCGGAATCTCTATCAATCCGTAACCTGCTGACAGGGGCACCCCAGCGTGGAAAGCACACTGAGGACACCCCTTGCTTGGCCTCTCACCCTCTCGCCACTAACCCGGCGCTCCATACCGGGCGTAAACTCTCCCCCTCGGATATCCATGGCCAGAACAGCACACCCCGTTTCATTGCACAGCGGCCCTCGAGTCAGGCTCGTCGTGTCGCGGAGAAAAAAAAGGAACCTTTATTCTCGGGACGAAACGGCCGTCTAGCCAAAAGGCGTTACAAGTCGCTCTTTCCGGGCGCATCAGACGTTCTGATCCATTCCCTAGCTCAGCCTCCATCACAGACAATGTGTCGTCCATTTTGTGTTTCGGACGTGCCTGGTCTTGACATCTTTCGTCTCACCCCCGGGTTTACACAGTCTGTGGTCTGTCGATATGTATCGCCATATTGTCCTCCTTGTCAGTCATGTGTCTCTCACAGTTGGCATGGCTGTTTTGTCTTGTGTTGTTTATCCATCTCCCGATCCATTCTGCCGCGACCCTTTCGATGGGAATTGGCCCTGGTCTAAAATGCTCACAAGGCGTCGGTACGATAAACCGGTCCGAACGAGCCGTCCTATTCGAGGTCACGATCCTCCTCATTCAAACAGAGGGAGGTGATGACGGTAGGCAGTAAGGTGCCATCACAGTGTCCATGCAACTATCGGTGAGAACTGTGGGATGATCAGGGGAGGCAGTGGATTTGACAGATTGTCCAGAAACTCTATTTGAACCCACTCCACCGGTTGTTCTGGGAAGGAGCGAGCTCATTGTATCGGCTTGACTCGTGCTTGAGTTTGATCCTCGGACGGTATGTTGTTCACAGCTGCGGATCCGACAGTTTCTCGCGCTGGTGCCACTTGATAGCATATTTGCGTGGGGAGGAGAACAAAAATAAGGCGTGCGTCTAAATCTCCAAACGTTACTTTGTTCTAGGCCAATCGGCCAGGCCCAACGCTCGAGCTTATCTTTTGACGAGCAGTTCTCTAAAGGGGATGGAAACAGATATCGATTGATCACCTGAGGAGGACACCCACGCGTTGCAATCCATTCCCTAAAGCCTCCCCCAACTTTAACAGATTTCAGGCGTTGATGGGGATATCCCCACGCTAGTTTTGTCGACTCGTCTGTAGGCACTTATCGAGGTGCATAATTTTGGACAACGATCTCGGTGTCAATAGCATTAGTTGCAATCTGATGCCAGATATTTGTGTTGGTGGGCGGGATGGCGTCGAATGGAGGTCACTAGGCCGGCAAGCCCATCTGGACAGGATGCATCTGCAAACCAGGAGTGCTGACCTTAGGGACCTTGGATTGCATGTCAGTCACTCGTGACAGGGAGGCAATGTGTTCGCGGGAGCATGACAGCATATTTCTCAGAAGATTCCGACGGGATTGTTATCGAGTACTGCAATGTCAAATGATACTTCATGTTGATGACAGCCATTCAAGCACAGCCGGGTGGGTTATATGGTATATGATGCCCACTAGCGAGGAGTGTATGACATGGTTACTCTGCTGTTCAGAGCTTGGGATGCGAGGCATGCAGCAAAAGAGTAGACATACACCGCATACTTATAGGCCAGAAAAGAAGGACGGTTCAGCGTCAACTTCATTCCGTCCCTTCTTTGTCTTCCCCGTCAATGTATCCTTTCCTCCCTTTCTTTTCCTTTTTTTCTCTTTGGGCGCATCAAAATCTGAATCCTGGGATTCATCCCCTGGCTGGGCCGTCGGATGCCCAGGAAAGTTGTCAAACTGTGCCTGGTCTTCGTGACCCTTATCCGGACGATTTTCTCTACCAGTGAATGTAGGTGTCTCGGGTTCAGGGTCGTTATCGTTATCGCCATCGCCATCGCCATTCTCGTCCTCGAAAACGTCTCTGAGATCAGTCAGCTTGAGCGTATCTTCATGTCCTGCACTGCCTATCCATCTTCCTTGGCCGTTTAGGTCTATTACTATCCTCTCGATAGGGAAGGACCCGTGATCGGTGATGACACCAAGGAGTTTAGTAGGGAATAGCTGTACAGCACGGAGTAGACCGTCGGACGACCCCGTAAGGATGGTAGAGTGGGCAGAGGGATATGAGGATGGCAGTGCGCAGAGTGCATCAACAGATTGTGGGTGCCTATGTGGGTTGAGATGAAAAATACCATGTGGAATTTTGATGGCCGTGACATACCCGGGAACTCTGTCGACACAGTCACCCCATCCTTGACTGCGATTGAATATGGATAATATTCCCAATTGAGTACCGACAACCACCTTTGTCCCGCTGAGACAGCCAGGAACTGAGTCCACGAGTCCACCGCGACGGGGAAAGGGGGGGCCTACTTTCTTATAGCAACGATGGATAGCAACTCGTCCTCCTGATCCTCGGAGCGTGCGAGTGGTTCTGATTTCTTTCCACGTATATCCATCACCGACAGTGTACCATCTGCGCTTCACGTCGGGAAAAGGAGCGAGAATAAGCAAAGGGAGATGTCGCTTGGGGTGAATAGCTACCTTGTGGACACAAGTTGCTTTTTATCGCCGAGCCATAGAAAGTCGGAAATGAAGTCGAAATGGTGGGTATAACACAGCACTTCCTGTGGTTGTCGCGGGTCCCAGAGCTAGAGTGGTTTATTGAGTAGGTGGACGTCGCTTGGTGGAAGGGAACGGACCTTGATGACGCCGTCATCATCTCCGGTGCAAAACAGGTTTGGAAGGAGGTGTTTCATGCGATTGACAGGCGAGCTGCTCAGCCGCTGACGTTGTCAAGGGGTGGCCCGGCGGTGTGAGAGTGGGGTGCTTACTTGTGTGCATCGTTACGGGTGTCCGATAACGTGCCTGCGGAGGTGTCGATGGTGCTGGGTGTGTCGGGATTGGCAACTACAACGAAGGAGGAGAAACGTACAAGATGGACTTGGCCTTTCCTGCGGCGAAGAGGTGGGAACCGTCCTGGTCGGTGGCGAGACAACGACAGGAGCGCTTGGAGGGTCTGAGTGCAAAGGCGGGGTGGTGCTGACCTTGTTCGTCGTAACGAAAGGCTTTTACGGAGCCATTGAGCAGACCTGTGTACACGATCGCGTTAGTGGGATGAAATGCGAGGTCGAATATCTGCGAGCCAACTGGAATGTCGGGCATTATTACCAGTCGACGGCACAAACCGAGCGTGAGCGCGCGTCTGTCCGTCTTGTCTCACCTCCTCCATGGACGATGCGTCCACTTCTTCTCCTTCTCCTCCTTCTCCCCCTCGCCCTCGCCCACTCCGTC
>JBBPKJ010000361.1:0-27789 GCA_038089195.1 Brasilioporus rufonigricans
CGACCACCTGCTGGCGAAAACTTGACCGACTCGACTGGCGACGAGTCCGCGTGCTTCAGCGGGCCTACAAGACGTTCTCGTGTCTCGATGGACCAGACTACAACCGTCCCATCTTCTGAGCCGCTCGCAACGCGCAAAGAGTCAGGCGATATGTCAAGCGCTGTGATATTTCCCCCCACTGCTAGTGTCCCTATGGTCCTGCAATTCGGATGAGTCGCCACATCCCAAATTATCACTTTCCCCTGATCATGCCCACTGATGAGATACTTTCCATCGTTGGAGGCGGCTATAGCGGTGGTGACGACAATGCCGGATTCCGAGTGGAGTAGTAGCGGATCCGCCATTTCAAGTTGGTTGTTTTTGATATTCCATAGTCGAATCCTGGTATCCCCCTGGCAAGAAGTCGCTATATGTTTCCCACCAGCAAAAAATGCTAGCGACGATATTAGTCCATTGGTTCCTCCGTCGATTTTCGAGAGAATGTCGAGATCATCTTCAAAGTTGAGCAAGTTAGTAATGATAGAAACGTGTATCTAGGAGCCACGAAGATATTTGCGCTTACTTTGAGGCCATCTATCTCCTGATATTCCTGGGTCCGGGTGGTTAGCACTGTCGTTGCGAGTTTCTATGTCACCGGCAAGTTCTCGTCAGGACAGAATACTGAGACTCATGCATGATTGGGAAAAGTTACCCTTCACTCCTTTCCGTCCCGAGCAAGCCCAAGCCAGCATTAACAGAAAAAGTCCGTATAGCACGTAGTAGAACATCGACGCGTGGATAGGCCCGAGGCAAAGTACTTACATGCCAAATGCCTCAGCACTGCCCTGACTTCACGCTTTTCCCACCGGGTCAGGTTATCAATCAACCAAACACATGCTATCCTCAGCGAGTCATACCTAATTTGATGAAACCCTGCGCTACACTAGTACCGTCCGTCATTTACCCTCCAAATGCCCTTGCTGATGATGGCGAGGGGCTTTCCCGCGCTTCTAGGCAGTTCACTAGCACTTATTTGAAGTTTTCCGAGTCATCGCAGCAATGTGTGCTGCGGGCTACTTCTGAGCTCACCGTCACTCGTCGACATCTCCCTAGGGTTCCTCTGCGATGGCTGTTCAAGACACGACTCATTGCGCGTCCGATTCACCCAGTCGGAGCGTGTGACCTACATCTGTTAAACTACACAAAGAAATGCGTCAGTACCTTGCCTTCACTGGAACGAATGGCTTTCTATGTTTCTGGGGAGCCGGGCTTAGATTTGGTTTGGTCACTGGGCTAGCCTCGACCGTGGGTTGTATACCTGCGGACGTCACCACCTCTCGAATCCTACAGCTGTCGACGAGTAGCAGGATTGATGTGTCTGTCCAATCGAGTACGACACTGCAGCCAACAGACACGTCCCCATTCTAATTTCTACCCAATTCTCAGTCCCTGTCATCATCAAGTTCTAGGTACCTGCAGAACTACGACGCACGAGATTCCAGGATGTCACTCATCCCGACCTTGAGTGTGTTTGGAATAAATCAAGACATGGTGGCATATCAGTGATGTCTTCAACCTCCACCAGCACCCAAAAACCTGTCTGGTTGAAGGGCCTTACATTGGCCGGGTTGAGAGTGGAGGTGGAGGTGGCAAGCATAGTGTTACACCCTGGTGGTTTGTATTTTATCTTTTTCCTTATAAGTTGCTAACTGGAAATTGTGCAGGGGAATTAGAACACATGAGTAGTTGATTCAGATGTTAGAAGTGTGCAGTAAGTGATTTTTCAATGATCTTTCTGATTGCTTCAGACAATGATATTTGCAGGATACCTCACTAGAACCCAATTTTCAGATATTTTGTCTTGTTATGTAAACATTGACAAGACTGCAGGTGATGATGTTCTACCTGGACCTGGAAAGGATGTGTTGATTGTGGCAAAGGTATGATCATGCTCATCATTGCACTCTGATATTCATCTGACCATGGCCCATATCTTGGGTGCCATCACCTGGGCACTACAACTGTCATTCATTGACATATTCCCCCTCCCATCTGTTCCTTATGAGAAACTTTCATTGCATCCCCTGACCAACAGACTATGCACTACCATCTTGATCTGTCAGTCAGTCTATAACTTCCATAGGAATCAGTTGGTGGTAAACCTGGGCTGGACCTATAGCTGTTGGAAGGGTGTGCCATTGCCATTGAGGAGTGGACTGTTGTTTGTGCTGCCTGGAGCAGACAATTAGATGACATGGCTTATGATTCCAATTGAGTATAGGTCTATCATGGATGCCACATGTGAGGGTGGTGAATAGTGGCAGGAGAAAAAGGGATGTGAATATGATTTTGGTATTGTCCTAGCCTTCATGAGGCATGAATAGACTGCTGCTAAGTTGATGTGATCTGTTGTTATAGAAGTATACTACTACTTGTAGTGTGTAATACTAACATGAGGATAGATGAGGTATCTAGTCTTCCTATTCTTGTGAGCACACCCATTGGCTTGATGGTTTCTTTGAGGTATACATCTGGTCATTATTTATATTTGCATTTTAACTACCTCAAAGTCTCCTTGCCAAATGAACATTATAACATGCTAAGAGAGCATATGTAAATATCATTACCTCTCTCAAACTCATACAAACAAGAAGAGAAAAAGCACAGAGAAAAAGTAGCACAACTGTTTAATTAAGTTGAGAAATCAATTCCAACAGGAGGTCCAAGACTCTCCAAAGAAAGGTTCATCACCACTTGCAACTTGATAAGTGGGGTGAGAAGATATCACTAAAGAATGAATAGGAAGCTGAAATGCATGTCTGTTCCAAGGGGCAATCCAGTCAAGGTAACCCATAGTAGAAGAGTAGATCCACCCATCCTCAAGAAAATCACCAAAGGAAGCAAGTTTATGAGCACTCCACACCTTGATGGATTGATCCCAAGATCCAGTAATAATGTGTTCACCATTAGGGGAATAGACAACAGACTGGACATAGTCTGAATGCCCTTGAAGTGGCCCTGCTATACATTGTCCTGTGACTGCATTCCATAGCCTAATAGTCTTGTCTCTTGAGCTAGACACAATGTGCATTCCATTAGGAGAATATGCAACACAGCAAACCTTGTCCATGTGCCCCTCAAATGGACCTACTACACATTGACCAGTGGCTGCATTCCAAATCCTGATGGTGTTGTCCAAAGACCCAGAGACAATATGAATACCATTAGGGGAATAGGCAACAGACCAGACAGAATTTGTATGCCCCTGAAATGGACCTGCTACAGATTGGCCAGTGGTTGCATTCCAGACCCTAATGGTACAGTCCTGTGAGCCAGACACAATAAATTGGCCATTGGGTGAGTAGGCAACAGAGTTGACACTATTTGCATGCCCCTCAAATGGACTTCCCACACATTGACCAGTGGTTGCATTCCAAACCCTAATGGTGCTGTCCTTAGAACCAGAGGTGATGTGGACACCATCTGGTGAATAGGCAACAAACTGAATGCTATCTGTGTGTCCTTCTAGTGGACCAGCAACACATTCACCAGTGATTATGTTCCAAATCCTAATGGTCATATCTCCTGACCCTGAGGTGATGTGGATTCCATCAGGAGAATGGGCAATACAGTGGACCTCATCTGTGTGTCCTTTAAATGGACCTGCAACACACTGACCAATGGTGGCATCCCAAACCATAATGGTGTTGTCTGCAGAGCCAGAGAATATATAGGTTCCATCTACTGAATAGGCAACAGACCAGACACCATCTGCATGCCCCTGGAATGAACCTGCCATAGATAGACCCATTGTTGCATCCCAAATCTTGATGGTCCTGTCTGCAGATCCAGAGACTATGTATATTCCATCTGGTGAATAGGCAACTGATGTAATAGCATTTGTGTGTCCCTGGAATGGACCTGCCACAAGTTGTCCAGTGGTTGCATTCCATATTCTAATGGTGTAGTCCAAAGAGCCAGAGACAATGTGTTGACCATCAGGTGAATAGGCAATACCATAGACCCTATCCATATGCCCTTGGAATGACACTGTCATAGGCTGACCATTGGTTGCATTCCAAACCATGATGGACATGTCTTCAGAGCCAGAGACAATATATCTGCCATCAGGGGAATAGGCAACAGACCAGACACTATCTGTGTGCCCCTCAATAGGACCAGCTATGCATTGTCCAGTGGATGCATTCCAGAGTCTGATAGTATTGTCATGAGAGCCAGAGACAATATGAGTGCCATCAGGGGAATAAGCAACAGAGAGAACTCCATGTGTGTGTCCCTTAAATGGACCTGCCACACACTGACCAGTAGTGGCATCCCAAGTCCTAATAGTCTCATCTGCTGAGCCTGAGATGATATAGGTACCATCAGGTGAATAGGAAACAACATAGATGCCATCTGTATGCCCCTTGAAAGGACCTGCCACACACTGACCAGTGGTTGCATTCCAAATCCTAATGGACTGGTCCCAAGAGCCAGAGACAATATGGATTCCATCTGGTGAATATGCAACAGAAAAGATTTCATCTGTGTGTCCCTGAAATGGACCTGCAACACATTGACCTGTAGTTATATTCCAAACCCTGATAGTGCTGTCACAAGAACCAGATGCAATATGGATGCCATTAGGTGAGCATGCAACTGAAACAACCTGATTTGCATGCCCTTGTAAGGTATGAATTTCTGCTGGCCAACTGGCTGGATGTTCTGAGGTGATTGAGACATCCTTTTGGAGGTGGTTGAGCCAGAGTTTACAAAGTGGGGAGCCAGTTGGAGTCTGGGGCATGGCTGATAGATACAGGTGAGGGGTGGATTCTCTCAGGACAGGAGCAAACACTTGAATGAATCTGAATGCTTCTGATGCCAGGGTGGCAGTCTCTTGGTCCTGGTAATACTGTATTCAATACTCATCCCTTGTCATCATGCTTGACCTTACCTTGGCCCATTTCTTCAGGATAGTGCAGGTCTCCAGGGCAGATAGGATGGATGATAGGGGTGAGGTGAGGGAGAGAAGACTGATGGCTTCAAGCCAGTAGGGGAGGAAGGTCTTGAAGAAGAGGGTGACCTCATTCAACAAGCTCGGAGAACAGTTGACATGCTGCAGGTGATGCATCCAGTATTGACATGAATATGCAAGATGGGGGGGAATGGCCTTGTTGACTCGAGTCGGAAGGTCGGGGATGGCCGTGTTGAGAATTCGAGAGTCCTTGAGGTCACAGATGTTGAATCTGAGCATATTTCGCATGCATGCGAGCAATGCTCGTCCGAGGGAGGAGTGTTGGGGTTTGATGAGGACATGGAAAACCGAACCGCGCATTTCGTCCAATAGAAAGTCGTAGAATGAAGCATGGAGGGGACGGATGGGCTTCTCTTCGTTAATTACTCCGTCTAGTACTGATCCCATTGGCTTGATGATTGCTCGAATATTGAGGGTTCCACCAAGCAGTGAAGAGAGGGAAGTCAAAGACAATGGCTCGTTGAGCGCAAGCACAATGGCCATCACCGTACGAAATCGCTCCCGAGTATTTTCCAACGTAAACAGCTGGCTTAATATGGTCTGGTATAGATTATCCAAAGAATGCTCGCCGTCAGCGTTGGCAGCTTGCAGGAGTTGGTCCAGCCGCTCGCACGGGTCGAGCCCAGTGGTACCTTGTCCTTGAATGAACTTGCACGCAGTCGATGCCCACTGGAAAAGATGTTGAGAACGGTGGACGAGTAGTCGACACCACTCCTGGTCCGGCCACGAAAATTCGAGTTCGGTATATCGATGAAGCGAATGATAGATGAACGTCTCGAGATCTCTGTCGACAACACTCTCAGGGATGTCTCCCATGTACTTATGGACAATCGGGAGGTCAGAATGAAATACATCAAGGATGTCGTTCTCCGGACGAGCGGTGATCAGGAAGCGAAGGTAGATCGGGAGGGTGTTCTCGGCGATAGTCTCAGAAATGGCACGTAGAAGGTCACAGCGACTGGCTTGATCGCCACTTTCGTCAAGTGCGTCGATGACGATGACCAAAGGTCCGATAAAATGGAGGTCCTTGCTAGGTCCGATGATCAGCCTCTCTACTTGCTCCATCGGCGACTGTGATGTCCGAAGTGCTCGATCCTTTTTCACGACCCCCCACAGGGCCGTCCCAAATTGGGAATCATGATCGGAGAGGTCACGTGCGATAGTACTGAAAAGATTTTGCGGATTCCGCCTTGCGATGTCAGTACTGGCGAAACAGTACGATGATCCCAGTCGCTGCTGTCCATCGTATAGCCGAGCGATCGAGTGAGCCACAGCGGACTTGCCTGACCCTGCGACGCCCGTCAGAAGACATACTCGTGGGGCATCTTCGCTGGGATCATTGAGAATGTCACAGATCTCCTGGAGGAAGGACTCGCGCGTTCCTGGCAGGCATCCTTTCTCCCTCTGAAATCTTGCTCCGAACGCATATGGCATGTCGTCTAAGACGATGGATTCCACTGTACGTCAGGGTCCGTCAATGCCTGACTACAGTTTCAAGACTTCAGACCTACCAGTTTCATTCACGACATTCATCATTCGAACGACGGTAATCTCTGTCTGCAGTGCGACACCTTCCAAGAGTGCCGTCTTCAATTCTTGAAGTTTGCTCTCGTAGCCCGCGATCCTTGAATCGATATCGGAGATCGCATATTTTGCCGTCCGAATCCCTAGACGAAACTCAGTGTCAGCTGTTTGAAGGCCGGTGGTGACTGACAAAAGTTCTTTTGTTTGGCGTATTCGGTGATGAAGTACCCGCATTCCGTCACCTGCTGGACCAGAAGGGTGATAGTCTTGACGTGCGCCTTGATTGCCTTCAGAGGCTCGGCATCATGGACGAACGCAAAAAAGTCGCTCATGATGCCCACTAAATGAATAATGTGGTCGTCGCGATTTTTCTGCTTTACAATCACCTACATGAAACATCGGCGATCAGCAAGACTCTGATATCGAGCAATAGACTGACCTGGTTGGCAGCCGATATGACAGACCAAGCCAGCGATGCATACGGGTGAATCTATGTAGCGTTAGACCGTGAGGGTGTCAAGATGCTAAACGACATAATACCTGTGCAATACTTGTCACGATGTCGTTAAAAAGCTTCACCCTCTCCAAGAAAATGGTCCAAGTAGTCTCAAAGGTCTGTATCTCAGCTACGACGCTTTTTCCAGTATCGACAGCCAAACTCGGGAGGTCTACTGCTGCAAGCGTGAGGTTCGGAGCACTGACCACTTCACTCGCCCTAGCTACAACATCTGCAGCTTGACGTTCATATGCATTGATGCCCTCGCATAGCTGAGCAACCAAAGCAAACTTGATCATGATCCCAGACAGATTGGATCCATCAGATGTATCCTTGCGCAGAGTGTGTTGCGCCACTTTCATCGCATTACTCGCGTCAGCAATACATATCATACACGACATCTTCGTACCTCCATTCTTCAACTTCCCCAATACCCCACCGACGGTATCAGAAAGACTTCCGACTATTTTATCGCCTCTGATGTGGTGCTTCTGGTAAACATTGATGATGAGGATGGAGCGATCGTCGCCGTCACTGACAATATTCAACACTCCGACATAATAGTAAAGGATGTATATGCACAAAAAGAGATTCTCATTCCAGGAGGTGTGATTCCTTGCTTCCTTGGCGCTGCTCGTCGATCGCGAGGTATTGCCTAAGGAAAACTGAGTGTAGTATTGCCTTGCAAAGGGCAACTTGCGCCGCGTTTTGGTGCGAAGTTCGATATCTAGGGTAAAAGTGACTCATATGTGATGGAGGGTCGAGCGCCGCAACCGTACCTCTGATGGTGATCGTTTTTGCCCTAGAACCGCGTTTAGGCAATTTCCGACAAAATCAAGGAGGTAGGCAATGTACACACATGATATTATGAGCAGGACTGGCTGTATCCATGGTGTTAATCGGTGAAATTGGTGATCAATGACGAGGAGGAGAGAGATAGTATATGTACGAGGTTGAGGTTGGGATCTGAACAAGTCCCACGTGGCTGCAATGCGCCCCCTGCATGCCACCGAGCCCGAGGGCGGCCGTGTTGTCTCTCGGACAATATCTTCTCATCACTTGACTGCACGCAAACCAAGCCGATCGCACACCGAGTTACCCGCCTCTGTCAGATGGTGACTATATGTGTTGTCTGATGCTCTTCCGATCCTTCACAAGTCTTACTGTTCTCTGAACTCCGCATCTATAGCCTCCATATTAGACTGTCACTCACACGTTGGCAGACCTTGTGATAAGTATACCTTAGTGTTGAAATACGTGCATCCGAGTCTCATATCACACATGAATACCTCCAATGTCGTACGCGTGCTAGGATTGCCCTACCGGATCCAACGGCTTTGACGTAGCTGGCTAGGTTGACACCAACCGCGACTTGATCCTTAGCCAAGCATCAGAGACGAGCGAGGGAAGCACGTACATGCACTGCCAGCGACTATGTAAACCTCAGTATGAGGCGCCGCTGTGGATGAGGCAAGCCGTCGATAGACGGCCAAATTAAAAGGTGGCCTCGCAGGTGATGGCTTCATCCGTGGAAAGGGGTCTCGTTACCTAGAGCAGACTGTAAGTGTGCTTGGACGGCAGGGACGTGGGTCACTGGTGTTATCAATGAACTCAGCAGCATCGACTTGGTATGAAGATATCCTGGATAGGGACACTGGGCCGATGAGTTTGTATAGGCGTCATAGGAGTGCTTTTAGGAGGCTTCCACGTAGTTTACAGGAACGCGACATTAGGAGGAACTTGGAGGCTTTTTCTTGAGACGTCCACAGCCAGTAATGCTATGTAACCACGCCCAGTAACTAATACATATACCGTCCGCGGTACTGAGTGTAACCACTCAGTATCATCTGCCTTTTGGCTTAGCGGCTCAGCGCGGCGGTCTAGTCGTTATATGCTACCACAGATTGCATCGCATTCAATTGCAAAGGGATCCTATATCTCAACGTTTAATATTTCGAAAAGCATGGCGTGAGTACAGCCCAACTCGACGGTCCCCTCGATCGATAGATTACCAGGACGTCAGGAAGACGCGTAGGACCGCGTTTGATGACCATTTCTCGAACCAGGTTCCTTACACTCGCCCATGAGATCGGACACGGGCACATAATTCAGAGCACGAGGTTTGGTTTGCAGCCGTTTGCAAAGTGCACTGCATCAAGGATTTCTTGCAGCTTCTCGTGCCACCCCGTCTGTTTTGGGTGTAGACGTCTTGTGCTACTTGCGCAGGAAGATATTTGGTTGTTATCGACGAGCTTGATGGTTCGGCGGACGCCCACTGATTCACGGAGGGATGTTCCAAAGATTCTTCTCCATATGTAATGCAATGTTTGAAGTTGAACAAAAATTGGGGTGCATCAAAAGTTCTGCATCGGGAAACGATCCCGCGAACCACGATGCTAATAGGAGCCAGAGGAAAATGGGGGAGGGAAACTCGGTACGATACTAGTCAAGACAACCCAACAACAAAAGTCTAAGTGGAGATCGTCCCCAACCTACGAATACACGACGTGAGAGACAAGACTGACAGTATAGATGGTGGGTTGCATACGGTGAGGATATTGGACATGTAGTAGTACACCGGGAAGACAAAGCGAGACAAGGAAAACAAGGAGTAGCATACGAGCACATCGATCAAGGAAGAGCTGGACACCGAGCGGGAACGCTATGAAACATGGAAAATCATTGAGGTGGCTTGAACCGGCGGGCGAGCGGGAGGTGGGCGGAAACATGACACGTGTAGTAGCACACAAGAATGAACCCCTTTGGTCGCAGGGAGCTTGCGATTAATACCATCGCGACAGCTTGCCTGGACTGGGCATGTTCGGACTGTCGTACAGCAATCCTCGTCGGTCATACAGCCCCACAGGACTCTCCTGCGCCGCCCTTGCACCCAGTCGCGCAAACTCTTCCTCCAGCAACGTGCCCGGGTCATGTGGATCGTGTATCCTTGGTATAGGTGTACGGAAGGGTGACTCGGCGCCCGGAGTTGGGAAGACAAGTTTCTTGGGAGTGACGGGAGGGAAGTGGATAGACGCGGCATCCCTGTCTCTGTCGCGGTGGTGGGACCGCTTGCGCGAAGGCGTGCGAACGTTTTCAGTGTCAAATACGGCAGGGTTGATGCCATCATCCGGGTTGAACGCCGTATGCAGGGGAGGGTCGAGGTGTGTTTTGAAGTGTACGAGACTAGTATTAGGGGTCATGTGAAGGCCTTTGTGGGACAACGGTGTGCGTATTGGGGAAAGATGGACGGTGCTGGTTGCGCCACGGTTGCGGGGGGGCGTGCTGGGGCGTGCTGGGGGGGTCGATGGGCGGGGATGAATAGTGGTCGTGGCTTTCGATACAGATCCCGGAACAAGTGCAGGAAGGGGAGGAGGGAGTTGATGGTTAGTCGCCTTTTTCTTGGGTTTCGTGCGACGGTCAAGGGTCGGAGATACCGGCATACGTGGGAGGGCGCGAGATTTCTGGAGAAGAGTTTAAGTGTGGACATGAATCTACGATGAGAGAGCTCACCTTTGGTGGTGTCTTCTGGGGTGCAGCAATCACCATCTCCTTGTCATTTCCGATCCGAGCTTCCTCGAGGAGTGCGCCATCAGGCTCGTGTGGCGAACCGGACTCGATATGCGCGTCCGCAGTGTCTGTCTGCGGATGGTCCTCCGAGAGGAGCTGTGGACTAGAGGAAGAGCCGTTATTTGGAATTAATTCGGGAAGAGATGAAGAAGGCGGAACGGGCGATGTCTGTGGCACGTCGGAACTCTTGGCGACCGATGAAGGAGGAAGAGAAGAACTGTCCGTAACAGCGGATGTAACGCGGGCATAGTGGGACGTAGGTGGCAGGGGAGGGAATATAACTTCTGCGGGCAATTGCGTGCATTGTTCGTAATAGGGCTGGTGATGAACCGACGGGCATGGAGGGAAAACGGGGAGAAAATGGGTAACAGGAACAAAGGAAGGAAACACTGCGCCTTGGAACGGGGCAGGGACCAATGTTTGCACGACAGGTGGAATTGTCTCAGTGGAGGAGGATTCCTTCTTTTGGCGCTTGGCTCTCCGTCCCGATGCAGCATCCTCTGCGGGACGCTTCTTTGGCGGGGCTTTCTTCGCCGCCGCCGCTTGTTTGTATTCAGCGCAAAATTCTTTCCTAAAGTTTCCATTGGCAAAACATTCGAGATCGCAGTCCCAGATCGCCCACTGTGTCCGGCCAAGGCTGCGGTCGCGCGGGACTTTGCGGAAACAAACGGTCGTGGATAGAACGTGTCGAATGGAGTTCATCCAAGTAGCTTCATTTCTCTGAAAGTATGGATAGACAATGGTGATCCAGTCGTAAATTTCCTGTAGCGTGAGCCTGTGTTCTGGGGAAGAGAGGATTGCCTGGCCAATAAGGGCGGCGTAGGAGAGTTCAGGTTTCTTCTTTGAATAAGGACCAGGGGGAAGTTTATAAGGTAGTTTGTCGTACTCGTCTTCATCTGGAAGAGGACCCATTGGGCCTGGTGACGATACAAGATTAACGACGCGCTTCGTGGAGGGTGTCGCGAAGGGAGATGAACGTGAGGGAGAAGAGGAAGGGAGGGGCGACTTGTAGTAGTTGTTTCGACGTGGAGTGAAGGGATCCGCATCCTGTGATGCAGACTGCGCTCGGGTAGGCATACTTCCCGTGCGAGAACGCGTCGGGGTGGGAGAGAGAGGCCGGGTAAAGGAAGTCTATATCGAGGTCAATACAGAAGGAGGCAGGGGAAGAGAGTGAGAAGGACCTTTTTGTGACGCGTAGGGGGTTCGATAGAGTCATAGTCTCTATAGTACTTTCTGTGTTGTGGTGTCACGGGTGGACCCGAGACGGAATTGTCTTGCGGCGCGTCCTGCGAGAGAATGTATCGTCAACGAGGGCGTGGGGTTGGATACGACGGACCTGTGGAGCGATGCTGCTCGAAGAGTCGGAGCGGTCGCAGTCTTGGACGCGTCGCGAATCGCGTGACTGCATGAAAGCATCGAGGCTGAAGGAGGCGCGCACGGGGGATGGGGAAGGGGGAGGGCGATCTTTTACCTTTGCCTTCTTTTCGCGTTTCGCCTGGCGACTCTTGCGCTCGAGGATCATTTCCATGCTGTCCATCTGTCTCGGGGGCATCGGGGGCTCGACGGGCTCTGATTTCACGGGCGTGGACGGGGGCGGTGTCTGGGAATGAGCCGGCGCGCTCGGGCGAGAAAGGGAGCGCGTTCTCGAGGATCGACTCGCCTCTGACGGGTCCGCAGAAAATGGCCGCGTCGCGCCGTCCCCGTGCTGGGTGAGGAACTGGCGCATCTGGTCGCTGTGTCGCACGAGGTCGTCCCTGGTAAGTCCTATCGACAGCAAGACCTGTGAGATGGGTGAAACGGGTTTCGCAAGGGTCTCTGCCATCGTAAAATATGCGAAAAAGAAGGGAAAAAAGGAAGGAAAAAAAAAAAAGAAAGAGTCGAGCGCGTCGTCGCTGTCGACGTCGACGAGGAAAACGGGCGAGGACGCTGTCACGCTCTGTGTAACTGTCACACGCATGTCACACCGCTCTTACGGACGGCAGCCATGGTGTACTATCACAATCTCAAAGGTGAGCCCGTCGTCCACCGCGATGGCCCCGTCGCTCACCGGCGCACACAGCGCTGATAAAGGGCATACGCACATGCAAGGTCCGTGCTGCCCGTCGCCGTACCCGTCGAGTCTGCTGACCCCCGTCCAGACCGTCGCAGACGAACGCACACTCATCCAACAGGAATCCGCAGCCATTCGGGCTTCGTTCAGAGAGGAAGACTCGCATGCGCGTCACAACAACATTGCAAAGCTCCTCTACATACACATGCTCGGCTCCCCAGCCCACTTTGGCCAGATCGAATGTCTCAAACTCGTCGCAAGCCCGCGTTTCACCGATAAACGTCTCGGATATCTCGGCATCATGCTCCTTCTCGATGAGAACCAGGAGGTGCTCACACTCGTCACCAACTCGCTCAAAAAGTCTGCGTGTCTCTCCTTTGCTCTACTCCGCGTTCTGACTGGTACGGCAGCGACTTGAACCATTCCAACATGTACGCAGTGGGCCTCGGTCTATGCACGTTCGCGAATATAGCATCTGAAGAAATGTCTCGCGATCTTGCAAACGAGATCGAGAAACTGCTCGGCTCGAGTAATGCCTACATCCGTAAAAAGGTACAGCATCCGCCTGTCACCTTTGTCCTCTTATTCGTCTCTTGTCTTCAGGCTGCTCTCTGTGCTCTGAGGATCATCAAAAAAGTCCCCGAGCTCTCCGATCACTTCATCACAAAGGCCAAGAACCTACTTACCGATCGCAATCACGGCGTGCTCCTCGCTGGCATAACCCTCGTTTCCGAAATGTGCCAGCAGGACGAGAGCTGCTTGAGCGAGTTCAGAAACGTTTGTCCTGATCTCCCCTTGTTTGACGCACCCTTATCTGATCCACACAGGCCGTCTCTCTCCTCGTCCGTAACATGAAAGCCCTGGCTACGACTGGCTACAGTCCGGAGCACGACGTATCAGGCATAACCGACCCATTTTTGCAGGTAAAAGTTCTCCGATTACTCCGTCTCCTTGGACGGGGCGATGCCAGAGCGAGTGAAACGATGAATGACATCCTTGCCCAAGTACGCATACCCTCCACGTTACTTTCAACACTATCTGAAGCGTCTAGGTCGCTACGAACACCGACTCCACGAAGAACGTCGGAAACGCGATACTCTACGAAACTGTCCTCACCGTCCTTGACATCGAAGCAGACAGCGGTCTCCGCGTCATGGCCATTAACATCCTTGGCAAATTCCTTGGCAATCGTGATAACAACATTCGGTATCTATCACCGTCAGTGCTCAACAATTTCACTTTATTCATAACCCTCGCAGATATGTGGCCCTTAACACCCTCAACAAAGTCGTCTCTATGGATACGAGCGCTGTACAGCGACACCGCAACATCATTCTGGACTGTCTCCGCGACGGCGACATTTCGATACGACGTCGTGCCCTCGAACTCTCATACGCACTCATCAATGAACAAAACGTTCGGATACTTGTTCGAGAGCTCCTTGCCTTTCTCGAGGTCGCAGACGACGAATTCAAGACTGGAATGACGACCCAAATATCTCTTGCTGCAGAACGATTTGCTCCTAACAAGAGGTGGCATATCGATACCGTGCTGAGGTCGTTGAAGCTCGTAAGTAACATCGTTGTCCAAGCAGGCATCAAATACCGACCAATATCAGGCCGGAAATTTTGTCAGAGAAGAGATATTGTCAGCGTTCATACGTCTCGTCGCGCATA
Source organism: Brasilioporus rufonigricans (assembly GCA_038089195.1). Lineage (NCBI taxonomy): Eukaryota > Fungi > Basidiomycota > Agaricomycetes > Boletales > Boletaceae > Brasilioporus > Brasilioporus rufonigricans. The sequence goes on from JBBPKJ010000361.1 coordinate 14,328, forward strand.
CCCCTGAGCTGCAAGCCTATACCGCATCCAAGTTATACACTGCTCTCCAAGCCGACCTCTCGCAGGAATCACTCACACTTGCCGCAGTCTGGGTTATCGGCGAGTACAGCGAGGTTCTCCTCGAAGGTGGCATCATCGACGAAGATCAACCAAAAACTGTAATGGTTCACGCCCGCGAGTAGCCGGACCGCTCTCATCGTCTTCTTTCATAGGCAAGCGACAAGGACATCCTTGATCTCCTCCTCTCTGCAGTCGATTCGCCTTATGCCAACTACCTCATCCGCCAATTTGTCCTTGGTGCGATCACGAAGATGGCCTCGCGTCATACCACCACCGCACCTCAACAAGCGCGGATCGCGGAGGTGCTTGCTCAGTACACGACAAATCCCGAACTAGAGTTGCAGCAACGTGCGGTGGAATACGCGAGCCTGTTCACATTGGGTGATCTCAAAGTCGGCGTACTTGAGCGAATGCCGCCTCCGGAACTCAAGGCGACTGTTATGGGGACCGGTACGCTTTATCGGATTCCACAGACTATTTGTACCACTTAACTTTTTCCTAGTCAGCGAGAACAAACCAGTGGGTTCTACGAGAGGTGGAAAAGAGGTGCGTTCCAGCTTTGTTCTATCACCCCCATTCACACCCACGCCAGGGTGACCTCCTTGGGGATGACATTACTTCTCCTACGCCCCAAACTGTGCAAAACAGCCAAGACCTCCTCGCCGAGATCTTTGGAAGTAGTGCACCCTCCAGTACCTCCACCCCATCTCAACCATCGTCTTCCGTTTTGCCGCAGCCCCAAAGGAGCAACATACAGGACATTCTTGGACTCTTTGACGCTTCTCCAAATCCCGTGTCCCCGGCGTCAGCACCGGCCCCATCGACATCGTCACTAGCGTTCTCGATACCACAGACACAAGCACAACCCCTCGTACAAACGCAAGCACCACCATCGCCGGCCCAACCGCAGCCGTCGATGGCACCCCGATTAACGTCATACACTGCATATGAGAAAAACGAGCTCAAGATTACATTGACGCCGCAGACGTCCGCTGCACGTCCAGGTGTAGTGAACATAATGGCGCGATTCCAAGTCTCGGGGTCAAATGCGGTCGCCGGCCTGCATTTCCAGGCTGCCGTGCCTAAAGTGAGTTTGACGTTGGATGATGACGCGTCAGTGATGTTTATCGGGCTCCTTGGGACGCAGACACAGCAATTGCAGATGCTTCCAATGTCGAATTCAGACGTACAACCTGGAGCGACGGAAACACAACAGATGCGCGTGATTGCACCTCCTGGGGTAAATCCTTTCCTCCCGTTGACATAGCTCCGGACGACGTATTGACGCGTGTCCCACACTTGACGTAGTCGAATATACGGCTACGATTACGCGTGGCGTATACGCTTGCTGGCCAAGCGATACAAGATCAGGTCGATTTCTCGGGATTCCCTCCGGGACTGACCGGGTCTCCCGGGCCATGATAGGTGGAGACATGGATCTGTGGATGTAGATGCGCACTATCACTGGGACTTGCATTGTCATGAGATCTACACGAATGCACGAATATTTTTTCCCCTTTGTCCTTGTGTAGCTGTCGATTGTTTTGATTTGTTATAACCTAACTTGATTGAGTTAACCCCTGTCAGACCAGTGTCAGCCTCGTCAGCCTCTGGACGCACTCGACTCCTCGCCCGCCCACCACAAGCTCTTTTAGTTTCCTTGACGTCCGGTCCTCGATACCTGGCTCCCTCGCTAATCTCCCAGACATGTCTGACGACTATCCGAGACTACCACGGAAACATCGCAGTGAGGACGATCCCAAGATGATAGGCCTCTGGAAAATCGGCAGGACGATCGGCAAGGGTAGCTCAGGTACGTCCCTACACACACCCCACCCGCCCATTCCGCCTCCCCCCACCCTTTGTCCGCAGGTCGCGTCCGCATCGCCCGTCACGCCAAAACCGGCCAATACGCCGCCGTCAAGATCGTCTCCAAACAACACCTCAACAGCACCGCCCTCGCCCGGCCCGCCGACACCCCCGAACACATGCTCCTCAGCATCGAGCGCGAAATCGTCATCATGAAGCTCGTCGAGCACCCCAACGTCATGCGTCTCTACGACGTCTGGGAGACCTCGTCCGAGCTGTACCTCATCCTCGAGTACGTCGAGGGCGGGGAGCTCTTTGACTACCTCTGCACCCGCGGGCGGCTCGCCCCGTCCGAGGCGCTCGCGTGCTTCCAACAGATCATCGCCGCCGTGGATTATTGCCACCGCTTCGGCGTCGCGCATCGGGATCTGAAACCGGAGAACTTGCTCATGGATCGACAGGGGAACATCAAGGTGGCCGATTTCGGTATGGCGGCGTGGCAGACGGGCGCGCGCGAGGGCTTGCTGCAGACTGCGTGCGGGAGTCCGCATTACGCCGCGCCCGAGGTGATCATGGGACGTGCCTATGACGGGCGGGCATCGGATATCTGGTCGTGCGGGGTGATTTTGTTTGCACTCCTCGCCGGCAGACTGCCGTTCGACGACGAGGACTTGGGGACGTTGTTGGACAAGGTGAAGAGCGGACAGTATGAGATGCCCAAGGGGATCGAGTCGGACGCGCGGGACCTTATTGAGCGGATGTTGCAGCGCGACGTGGAGAAGCGCATTACGATGCCAGAGATTTTGGTGCACCCGTTTTTCGTGTCGAGCGAGCCCAGGGCGGTGAGCAGGGACATGCCTGACTTGGATGCGCTCGCCAAGCCGATCGGGGTGACGGAGGAGATTGACCAGGACATTTTTGCAAACTTAAGGACGCTATGGCATGGGACGCCGGAAGAGGATATACTCGAGGCGCTCAGGAGCGAGGCACCAAATTGGCAAAAGGGGGTTTACCATTTGCTGATTCAGTATCGGAACACGCGCTTGGAAAATTACGAGGAGGAGGAAGAGGCAATGGCCAGAGCGAGGAGCAAGAGGAGTCGAAAAGTCTCATCACGGGGCGGGGAGGCCAATGATGACCGGGGTATGGTACGTACGACGTCCCAGGCTACAGACCTCGGACGGTCACCGTCGACGTTGCCCCCGCGAGCAGCTCCACCGACACCTCGACGAGCTGGGCGCAGGAATATGGAGGATCTCGTACAACTGTGTGCCCCACAGATCGCACTACACTCACCAACGCCGCCCCGACCAGGCACGACGCATTCACCTTCGCCTTCACACTACTCGTCATCTCCCTCACCACTTTCTCCGAATCTGTCCCCCATCACGATACCTGACGTCAAGGACGATAAGATGCAGCTGTTTTTTCAGCAAATCGTCGAACATCTCAATGCAATGGAGATCCGCGCGGGTATAACCTCCCCACCAGTATCGCCGCAGCTACAGTCGATTCCACCGTCCACCCCCGTCACGAGCATAGAATTCGGGAGACAGCGACAACAACAAATGGGGTACGAAGTGAATAGAGGAGCACACGGTCCCCGGGATCCATTGGTTCCGGTCTATGGTAGCACTTCATCGAACGTCGAACATATGCAGCACGAGGCAGCCCAGCCCGCTGGTCCATTTGGAGAACTGGACAAGGAAAACGGACAATATCATGGCGCCGGCACGGCTAGCGTCGTGAAGAAATCGTCGTTACGCAACAACGACACGAGCGTGCGGAGACAGCCTCTGCGCGTACAAATCGTGGAACCGTCGCCACGGAAGCTTCAGAGGAAAAAGAGCGTCGAGACGTCGACGCCAACGATAACAGTGTCCCCTGCATGGTCGGACACCTCATTCACTTTACCGTCAACGCCACGACGACGCTGGCTTGGAAACGTGTTCAAGTTCAAGCCTGCGAGCTTTCAATTGTTGTCCGCGCATGATGCATTCACGAGCCGAGAAGAGTGCAGGCGGCTACTAGTTGGGATTGGTGTCAAGGTGGTCCTCACGCTCTCCGACGGAAATGGCATTCTCAAGTGCAGGTTCGACGAGACGAGGGATCCTACAATAATGAAGGCGGTAAGATTCAGAGTGGAGGTACGCGAAACGACGATGCAGCAAGCGAGGGCAGGCTTCCAGGTCGCGCTGCAGTTGATCCAGGAGAGAGGGGCGTCATCAAGTTTCCAAGTCATATGTCAGCGGTTACGGAGCGTCTGGGAATTGGATTTCGTCCGGCCGCAGACGGGGGTGCACAGTCCGATGTTCAGTCCGGAGATGACGGATGGAGGGAGATTTTCGGAGACGATAGTGTATCCAGATTAGCAGGTATCTATCTTTTGTGTGCATGATCTGAAAATGTATCTATCAGACTCACTTTTGGGTAGTGGGAGAAGTGCGCTACAGAATGGTATCACAAAGGTCCGTCCATGGTGGTAATTGTGCTAGCAAAGCGCGATGGTGACTCGGATAGTATAGTATAGCCTTCGTCGATGCTCATTTCCAGATCCTGGCATTGTGATAGTGCCTGATCCACATGCAACAAGTGGTGCTGGCCAGGTTTCGATACGATGGCCATTGCAGGATCCGAGCTGGATATGCGGATGAATCGAAGCTGCTGGACATAGGCGACTTCTTTCTGGTCCCATTTGCGAAACAGTTGGACCGTAGGTTCATGTGTGAGATCCGGGACCTCTTTGCAAGACTTTAGGTCCGTGGTTGCATCACAGGCGATATGACGCCTCGAACTCACCGATCCCAGTTCTGTACTCTTCCGTCTCCCGGAGCTTCATCTCCTCTAGCTTTACTTCCTTTGTACTCTTTGGCCGGCCCTTGCGCCGCGCCGCACGTTCCTGCTCGAGTTCGTCGTTGTATCGGGTAAGCCACACGTCCTGGACGATGGTATGTAATTCTTCGAGGGTAAGCACCCCCTCTGGAGGTAGCCCATGATAAAAAAAGCCGTACACGTCCGCTAAGCGGTCCGACATCAGCCCGAATCCATCGATGGGTAGCGACGGATCGTCCACCGACCTTGTATGGCGTGTTTTTTGGACCGCTTGAGGGCGGCTTCTGCAAGTTTCGACTTTCTGAGGTGGGTGCGAGCGACTTGTGCGGCTTTTCGAGAGTCTGGGTGGAATATTTTTTCTTTCTTGGTCGACTTGGATTTGGAGGGTCCGGCCATGGTGGTTGTGTGCGGAGTTTGGCGAGTCGCTGATCGCTCGTTGAATCATTTAATTCTCGCCAACACCACGCGATGTCCTACTAGGAGTCCCTTTACGTGCGACAAGTGTTTTGTCCGATGATCGCAGCTCCCGTTCGACCACTAGCTCAGATACCGTGTCATCTGCCATCTGCGATTCCTCCGGTACTGTCTACTGTCCCCCCGCAAACAATCTCACCTCCACTGAGGACCCGCTTTCGCCACCAGTTGCTTGTGTATCGTCGTCACCTTCACTGGCAAGTATGTTGTTGGTTTCAGAAATCGTACCTTGGTTCCCTGCAGCATCACAGCAAGTGATGTCCCCTGGGTTCTGGGACCCTGCAGGAGCGACAAAGCTTGCGGAGAGACGAGCGAAGGTGGATACATATGATGATCTGGTACAGAGTGGCTTGGTGCGTACAAATCAAAGATTACCGGGAGGGTCAGACGGAGATGAGGGATCCGTCGCTCAGGACATTCAGCTTTATATGCATACGCGGGGAGTCGGCAAACCATCCGGTTTTGTCGGTTTAAAGTGCTGGCATCGAATCTGGGTGTGAAGTTCACCTAGCGAAATCCTGCATCCTGAGATACTCGGGTTCCTGCCAGTTCAAGATCTGTACCGCAATTCTCGCTCTCTTGCTGCTTGTGGTGCTGAAGTCGCCGCCAGGATTGCCTGACACTGTATCGGCTGTTCGACTACACATGGGAGCTGGTAGCTGACCCATCTTCTATCGGGATGTCGTCTTTTGAGATCCCAGGGCAAGCTGGCCTGCGATATGATCTTCACGAGCGGCGAAAATTTTCGTTTCGGGGTTAACATCGCGAAACACAGGTCCAAAGAAGAGGCGATTTGTCATATAAAATGAAAAAGGCAGATGGTCACAATGTTATGAACAAGGTCCGTTACAAGATCCCATGTCCCAATATTATACACGATCCGAGATGGCGATAGCTTTATGGAAAAAAAAGTCAGGAGGGAATCAGTCTATAGCAATCTTACGATATCTCGAGCGGGGTCGTTCGCATCTCTGGAATAGTGCTTTCCTCAGACACTATTAAAAGGACCGGGTGCGCTTGCTCAAGTCGCGCTCGCGGTGGCCATGTAGGCATCCCAAGCCTCAACAGTCGCTGTTGGGAAGAAATAGGTGGATGCTGTCGTAGCTTGTCCATAATAGATCCCTGCTTGACCGCGCAAGATCTCGTTTCCGAGGGAGGGCTCTTCACCCCCAACAACGACCGTCCCCCAGCTAGTGTTGGTTACCAGTCCGGTTGCGTTGTCACCAAAGATGAATTCTCGAACGAGGGTGAGAGCCTGACGGCAACATTAAAAAGGGGGTGTTAGGTTGGAAATAGTCCCTCACGGAGATCGGATTGTTGTATCCAAGGAGATGACCAGCGTGAGCAGTAAGAACATACGTCCAACCACGTTCTTGGTGCACGATGCCAGCAAACTCGCCAGCGTCGTTGTACCACGGAGTTTCTGGCTTACGAGTGAAACCCTGGATTCCACCAAACGTAGTGTTCTACGGGAATAAAGGTCAGACGCATAAGGAATGGGCAAAACGTATGTCTTACTTGAATGACGACTGTACTGGCATCTTAGCAAGCGGCAATGATAAGGACCGTGGAGAGGACTTACTTTGAGAACCAAAGTGAGCGACCAAGGCATCGTCGTTTCCAGAGTATATAATAATCTTCATATCGTGCGCCGTTGCGTTCGTCGCAAGATCCGTCAGAAATGCCATAGGTCTATCCTCTGAGTGTACAGTCATGCAGGTCTTGACAAGGACTTACTCGACACCTGGAAAGGAACCGTGGGTCAATAGAACTGTGTCTCGAGTCAAGGTCCGGAACTTACTCGGGTCGCCCCATATATTCGCTATGGAAAGGTAAGGTATCAGTCAACTGCGAACCCCCTGAAACAATTGCTTACTAGAGCTATTAGTAGGTGCAAACACGACAGGGGCAATGTTTACCCAGTCTTTGCTCGTTGGCGCATGGATTGCAGCACGCGTCTGGGGATCTGGAGGAACGTCAACTAACATCAACACAACAAATCATGCCTTCAAGCAGACCATTGAGAAAAATGCTGGCATTAGTAGGCACTTCTGGGCTCAACGCATCAGGGATATTGTAATCATCGAACAGGCCGCCTAACGCTACGAGACGAGTTGTGAAATGAATCAAGAAGGAAAGAATAGAAACGTACACCAAGGAAAGGTGAAATTGACAGCGTAGTTGAACATCTCGTCCAAGAGGTCACATTGATAGAAGGGATCGATCGTCCCGTTCGGGCGACCGGCCAAGTCACGTTTCCAGGCCTCACGTGCACGAAGTCTCTCGCCGTGCTCCAAGAAGGCATCACCCCTTTCTCTGAGTTGTGCGGCAAGACGATCCTGTACTTCAAGCATGAAGCGTCTCTTTGTGAGTTTCGCATTAGATATACCAGAGGATCCCGAGGAAGGAAAAGGTAGTGGGGCACTTAGAGTTGGAAAGTGTCCTGGTTGAGGGTATTGTAGCGTAAGATTGTATCCACAGAGGGTACTCCTGGATGGAAGGTAAGCATCCCTGAAACACGCGCTCCACCATCCTGAACTTACTGCTCTTGAAAATATTCAAACACCTGGGTATCGTACCCAATAATTTGTGGGTACGTTTCCAACACGCTTACCACAGGCAATTCCAAGAATGTCGCTACGGATCCAAGGGACCCATCGCCAATAGCAATTCTCGCCAGATTAATGGGAGGATTGTCCATTTCAAAGTATGCTTTGGTGATATAGGGCTGAAGGCACATTACACGGACCAGTTAGGTTGCTTGAGAGGACAGCACCTACTATGTACGTGCCAGCGTAGCTCTCGCCGGTCAGATACAGAGGACGCGTGGCGAGGTTGGGAAACACCTTTATGAAATTGTCTAGGAAACCCATCTGAGGGCGTGTAAGTATGGTATACCAGCAAAATTGTCGTCCCTCACAAAATCAGCGGCTATTTGCTCCTCGTCGGCAACTGAAGGAAACATAAGATTAGACAACGAGAGTCGAAACATAGCTCGGTGTACTCACCGAGCCCATCAGCATCGACCGTACTGAATCCAGCTCCACTGTGACAAACAAGTAGAACCTACTCTCACGTAGGCAAGAATATGGACATACACTGGTTGGTCGATCCACACGTAATCGGCGACAGTGGACCAAGCATACTGATTTTCGACAACCGAATAATTACCCAACACGTGAAGAGGTCCATTCTGAAGTATACGTGTCAACGCGACAAGCTCAGATAACGAGGAAACGAGACCAACCTCGAACAAAAGCCCGAATAGGCTTGAACCTCCTGGACTGCACAAATACCAACATTAGTAGCGAACTACACGCGCGTTTGTAAACTCGCCCTCCATTAAGCCAGATTCCCCAAGGCTCGCTGCAGTTCGCGGTAAACGAGCCATTCGAGGACTCAAATGCCCAAAAAAACAAGGTATTATTCGGATGTCCCGCTCTCTGAACGGGGATATTCCCAGCCCAGTTCCGAGCAAGCGGCCATGTCACATTTGGGAGGTTCTCCGTCACCTGGAAGTCTACGAGGACGTTTTCGAGATCTGGGATGTGACTATGTCGTGTCAGAACGCACATTCCTGCCATTCTGGACTGTAGTCGCCACCCGGCATTCCAGGATACACGTGTGGCCAGCTAACTTGTGTTGAATTAGCCGCCTGCGGGGGGGCCTGTGCGAACGTGAACGAGGGTGATGCGAACAACAGGAGAGCAACACATGGCGCCCCGGACAGCCTGAGGGAGGCCCGGAAACGAAACATGGTGAAGAACTAGACGTAGGGTTATTGTCCTAGAGAGTCTTTGAAAAGAATGTCGTGAACTGCGGTGTTGCAATTTGAACCCACCCTTGAACGCTTCCGAGCCACCGGGGTCGAGAATTGCTGTGCACTACTATGACGACTCTGCCCCGAGTCAGCAAAATTCATTTCGACTATGTATTGAAATGTTGACGAGGCACATCACACATTGGTAACGAATCCGCTTTCAGACCGCATGATGGGATGTCGCGTCGCTTGCTACCACTCGGGGCTTTAACCGGCAAAATCCGAGAGAAGAATCACAAGTCCGCGCAGTGACATAATGAAAGCCCCAGAAACTGTTAATTCCCTTTTTTGCTAGCAAAAAACAAGTTGGGAACCTTGGTTAGCGAAACCTGCAGATGCTATGTTCCCCCTTATGTCCTACTTACAGTCGACTCTGTTATAACCCATACCCCTCGGGATAGGTCTGGGGGTATGGGTTTTCAGAGAGTATGGGTTTTATGAGGGGTGAACTATGTCTGTGAGTGAATCAAATTAGCAGCTATATAAGCTATGTACGTTTAAGCTACCACTATATAACTGTAAAATAAAGACTATTTGCGATAAAAATGATCGCTGATTTTCGTGTCTACCATCTGTTGCATCTTGAGTACCCTTGTCCTCTTCCCAACCGAACCCAACATCGTCTTCAACTTGCGTATGAATGGATCATCGAAGTCTTTAAGATATTTTCCTAGGGCCGATGCTCCCTGGAGTGCTTCACTGCGTGACACACGCTGCTCGTCAGGACCACTGCCATCCATCTCAGGGTCATTGCTGTTCCCATGGTCACCTTTCCCTTCCCGTATCGCCTTTGCTTCCATCACCGCTCGAAAGATATCTTCATCACTGGCTGCGAAAATGTTGTGAGTCTCAGCAGCTGGGTTGATATCCATGTAGTTTGAGGCTTGGAGTGCCCCAGTAGCCTGTAAGTCATCCAATGCATCACGGACAAGTTCTTCGGCTTCTAAAATTGGGTTATTTAAGCTCGAAGAGCTCCGGATACACGAGACACAGAAATGTAAGTACGCGGTAGATACAATGAAAAGGTCCATACGGTGTGCGATACGCGAGATATGGAGTGCATCGGTTCATGCGCGCACGCTTGCTAGTTTTAGAACAGAGTTGCCAACTTGGGAGACATGAAAATAGTGATTAGATAACTAAAATCTCCTGATGGCATAATAATCAGGGCTATCCAAGGACATGTATGGGTTATGATGATGAAAAATCTGTATGGATTATGGAGTATGAGGGGTATGGGTTATCAACATGAAATCCCTGCATACCAACTCAGGAAATTGAAAATTGTATGGGTTTTCAGAGAGTATGGGTTATCTGGGGTATGGGTTATAACAGAGTCAACTGTACCATCTCTGTCTTCACAGCCTCCCTTCTTTCATATAAACAGAGGTAGATACTCGCTGTACTTTCTCCGGCCTACCTCGAGCAGAGTACGTTTGGATCAGTTCTGCCGACCCTCTGACGACTGCATGAGAACGGACTACAACCCATCATCTTACGATACGCCACAACATTCGACTACATAGTAAAGTTTCAACTGAAAAACGCATAAACAACTGATACTCAAGACAGATCCGTACAACACAAGCAATAATAGCACACTCCTGCTTGTCGCAGGTACAACTATTGTACACGCTAAAAATATCTCGCCAGTTCCAGACCTCAAGACCCGAGAGCCATCCTGTTTCAAATCGGATACCAATCAATTACAAGCTATTTGAGTCTGAGGAAATATACCTTTGCAAACCAGCATAGTCACCGTTCCACAGGTCAGCATCACCAGGGTTCGGACCCGAGTCGGCGTACTGCCAGAAGGACGTGTACTGCCATCCGGCAGGAAGGGGACCAATCGTCGAAGACCAAGACGCAATCCACAATGGATTGTTATTGGCGAAGGACGCGCTGTTGCCGGTACAAGTTTCCCACCAATTGGTCGTGGTATAAATAACTACAATAGTTGTGTTGGTCATTATGCCGTTATGGTATGTCAGTCATAGCAGCAATCACCTGGGTATCTATATTACACGATCAGATCAGACACTTGTTATAGGTGAATTTCGTTACCGTCCAGTTTTAGCCTTGTAGGTATTGGAGAAATCCTCAATCCACGAGACCATCCCGGAAGCTGTCAGACCGTAGCACTCGGCACCGTTAGGGTTATCTATTTGGGATTCAGCTCTCGTGATGAGGGGGCCAGGGACTACGGACACTCGATGTCTAGCGCTCCAGGGAGAGTAATCCCATCGGCAGACCAGCCACCTAGCAGATAATTAGACAATAATACCCCGTTGAGGCGCACTCTCACCTCCATGCGCCAAGAAGTAGTCTGCCTGAGTGGCACCCGACGACTCATCTGGGTGCGCAAAATGGTAGGATCCGCGAATGAGACCAGCGTTCGTAGCACCAATATACTGTGAATTAAAGGTGGGCGAGATATAGGCTAAAAGCAGCGTTACTAAGACAAGAGAGGGGGTTAAATACTCATACATGTCCCCTCAGTGGCCTTGATGTAGGCGAACTGGATACCATTGTTGACGACAGTAGTCCAGTCAATGCTGGTCTGCCAGTCAGAGACATCGATACCAAGAGGGTCGGAACGTTTGACTAGAGTTGGAGTTGCTCGTGCAACTGCCAAAGCCAAAGCGAGTGAGGCGAGGTATTTCATTGTGAATGAGCTTGCGAAGCGATTGGTGGATGAAAGGAATGGACCATTTCACTGCCTTTTATACCTCGAGAATCGTCAGGGTCACCAGGAGCTATGTCAGCCAGCACATGCAGAGACGGGTCCATTTTCCGTTCGCAATCACGCAGCATGCACGACAACATGGATCATGTGCATTGAATAAGTGTCATGAGGACACTGGTGTTCATCAATCTTCAGAGGTAGCACATGATGGTATCACCAGAGTGGTGATTGCCCTTAGTGCTGGCTGATGTCGGCAATCGAAGGACACCGACATCGAGAAGCAGGAAAGACTGCGCGTCGATGGAACGTAAACTGCCGATACCAGTACTCGATACAGTACACTGCACTTGCCTTTCAAAATGAGTCGAGCCTTAGCGTCGGTGAGGTTTAAATCACTTAAGACCAGGCGCTACCGGTAGACGATCCAATAACGATTTATATGGTATTTAAGGAATGTGGCTGAGATCCACTTGGAAATCATACCCTGTGACCATCAAATGAGGCATCGCCAACGTGAATGGTTGTCATGATGTTGGATATGTCCCAGGATATCACTCACGCTGTCTGAAGAACCTAGAACTGGGCTGATGGCCAGTGCCGTTGAGTAATGCGACTGTGTGGACCAACCAGGCTCTTGCAAAATGTAAGATGGTGGTTAAAAACAGAGAAAATGCCAAGCGGTCTTGGCGCAGAGGTTATATCTGTGATTAATTCATAAGTGTTTCGAAAGCGGCGATCAAGGTGTCGGCACCCGAGGTGGCCCGTTGTATCACCGATAGAGTGATTATCTTTGCGGTCTGTTCGGAAACAAGTTAGAAGTTCGGACCATCAGAATGATTGAATCCGGTTGCAATATAATAAAGTTGGGGCCGCGGGATGGGGGCACTAGGGTTTGAAGCGTCCCGGACCGCTGTAATAGATAGGTGCCTTGTCGATTGGTTTCTACCGACAGATGCGGGACCATCAACAAGCGTTGGATTCTAGTACCTTTGAGCAACTGGGGAGAGCTAACTTTAATCTCTACGCACGACCAAGGATGCTCCCTGATATAAATTAAGTATTGGCCCTTGTCTATACCTCGGATACACTATTAGTACTGATGCCTCGTTGTGGCCCCGAAAGTGGGGATTGCAGGCGTAAGGTATAAGACAGAAGGGTAGGTGTAGGAAGTGTGGTCGAACCTGTTTGCCGCATGCGCTCCGACCTTGGAACACAGACCTCTAGTACTATGCCGTGTGGAAAGCATCACACTACTGTGTAGTTTGATAATGATACACGGTATTTCAAGGTCGTCATTCGCATTCTACATGTACCTGGCCAGTGTATATGATACCGGTATTGGGGTAATATCCACGTGATTGGCCTTGAGAAGATGGTCCGATGTTGGTGACTGGCTATGGTTTTGAATGAAACAGAACACACGAATACATTGCACGTCAACTCAGAAGTACATAGTATCTGACAAGCGAACCGTTACAAAGCATACAACACGCCATTCTTAACAAATCAACATTGCAGCGCATATCTCAAAACAAAGCTGATAACCTGGAGAGGCTCGATGAACTGAATACATAGACAGGGTTCAGTTCTGAGCCATGATATTTGATAGGGGGACGCTCACTGTTACATTTCTTGGAGAGATTAAGCGTCTGTAACACCACCCGGATGGCCCTTGTGATGACCCTTATGATGATGATGACCTTTCTTGTCCTCCTCCATAACGTCCGTGGTGTCACGGGGGTTGTGGCCATGGTGCTTGTGGGGTGGGTGGTGGCGGTGGG
>JBBPKJ010000362.1:0-27720 GCA_038089195.1 Brasilioporus rufonigricans
CCCACTGCGTTGACACAATTTTGGACCTCATACGTCACTGGCAAAACCTTTCATTTGCGACCTGTTACACCGCTGGTCTAAACACCAACGCCCTCTCTCATCTCTCTTGCTTGCATAATCTACTTTACCTCGCCTTCAAGGTGCACGACAGGATCGTCGATCGAATCCATGCTACCCAGACCTCCCCTTTCATGTTAATCTTCTTGACGCTCCATGAACTTCACCTTTGTTCTCATCGTTTGGCCCCAGTCTGGAGGCTCCTTCGTCATTTCCACTTCAAGACGATTCGCCGTCTTTCTGTTCATCTCGAGCATCATCCGACTGCGCCAGATCTCATGTCATTTTACGTAGCCATCCAAGAAGCTTTAACATGTCACGACTCCCTGTACCGACTTGGTCTCCATGTCCATAATTTGCAGTCAAACCCACCTCCATACTGCATCACTTTCGACTGTCTTTGTCCTTTGACAGTCTTTATGGACATCAAAAACATTAGACTCAATGTTGCTTCCGGCGCCGATCTAAACGAGCACGAGCTGCTTTGTCTAGCTTCTTCGTGGCCTCAGTTGGAAACATTCAAGGTGACGGAAGATTATGACTGGACGTCATTGAGCGCAATTACTCCCGGGGGATTTTTGCAGCTGTTGGAATTGTGCAAGTCACTCCGACTTCTCTGTTTTCCGTTCGACATCCGTGGATACACCAACATTCCTCAAGGGCACCCATGGTGGGGCTGACCATGCCGAAAGGCGCATCCATCGACGTTCTTCACGCCTCCATTGAAGAGGTGTCTATCGCGGGGCTCGGAATTTTCTTTCATGTGGCCCCCTTCCCTGATTTTCACCTGAGCAGCAAATGGGGGAATCATGGTTTCCGAGGCAGTAAACAACCGTTGTTCCTTTGTGATCTGTATCTTTATCGGTGGATAAATATTACATCGCGTGCTCATGGTCTTTGGAAGAAGAGGAGCGACTTGGGACACTCCCTGGAAGATCTATTCTTATGACGCCACTCACAGTGATCTGAATTACGCTGTCATTTCCATGATGAGATGGCAGCTTTGTTACTATCGTTCCGGAAATTGACAAATTGTACGATTATGCTAACTGTTCCAGAGATGAGCATAGTAAAGATTGTGTTTACTGCATGAGAATATGAATATGTCGCTACAGTAGACTATGGATCATCCTTTAGCAAACAACCGCTCATAACAAAAACCAATATGAACAGTGACCTTCCGTGACAGACCGCGAAATGTAGCCATGACGTTGAGAGCACGAATGTAATACCGAGGTAATTCTTGATCTCATTGTGATCATGACGTCCAAATGCTATCAGTCATCGTCATCCGAGTTACATCTACCATGCTTCTCCTCCCAAAGCTTGCGTGCAAGTGAATAGACCTTCTCCCATCGTTCATGATATAGATCCAAGGGTTCTGGGAGAAATTCAGGGTTTGAGAACAGATATTCATATTCATCCATGCCACATTCCAGGGTAAACGAGGGGAAGGGTGCGACGTGAAAGAAAACGGCGAGAGCCTCGATGGATTCTTCTTCGATCATGGCATGGCGGACATCAATGGTTGAACCTTGCGGCATCTCGAGGCCGTGCCATGGATGACCTTGGGGAATCTCTGTGTAACCACGGGTGTCGAACAAGAAGCCGAAATAGGAGAGCGACTTGCATCGTTCGAGAAGCTGCACGAATCCTCCGGGAGTGATGGCACTCGATGCTGTGCAACCCCTGTTCTGGCCTACGTAGAAGGCTCGTAAACGGGGCCACGAAGATGCTAATTGGAGTAATTGTTGTTCGCTCAAGTCCACGCCACAGTGAATCCAGATACGTAGGCTCCGAATGTTCCCAAAGACAGTCAAGAGACGGAGATGGTGGAAGAAGTCGATGTGGTATGGAAGTAAATCCATCTCGAACGGTCTCCTCCGTTCGAGGGAGATATCGATCAGGGACTGACGATTGCAAACATCCTGGAGCGAAGCAAGAAGCGACCTGAGCTCCAGCTCAGTCGGATTCTGCTTCACCTCAACACGGAGTTTTTTGATGGACGGAAGGCGAAGATGATCGAAGAGCCTCCAAACGGTCCTTGGATACTTAACAAAAAGCTCCAAGTGAACGAGTGCTGGAAAAGTCAGTGTAAAAAGACTGGACCGAATGCGGTCGACTGCCACATCGCATAGCTTGAGACAGAGACGATCCAAGTCTGGGATATGGGAGAGATGTATGACAGCTGTAGCATGTAACGCAACATGTTTGCACTCCACGGAGCGGAGCTTCGGCCACTGACAGATGAGATTCGAGATCGCATCAGGGGTCGGCTCAGTCCCAGAAGGTGGTGACCAGTAACTGAAGGTCGTTACGTTAGGATACCACTCAGCAAAAGCGTCTATAGCGTCTCTGAGGTGTTCAATGATCCCAAGGTCGAGAACCATCAATCTGGGACCAGCGAAGTGTCGCAGGAAAGGAAGTGACTTTTCCGGTGGGTTACACAAATGCAAAGTGTGAAGCTTTGGGAAGAGGGACGTAATCGAGGCTGGGGGATTGGAGAGCCCTTCGACACATTCCATGGACAAAAAACATCCACTATCCCAATAACAGACGCGCACGCGACGTGTAAACCCGAAGATAATGTTCCAATCCGCCTCGTCAAGGGGTCTTTTCCACGAGTATTCCTACACAAAGCTCGGTTTAGTACATGTACTGAACTTCAGAAATTTGAGTTGTCTTACACCATCCGAGTTTTTATAATATACTTCAGGAAGACATTGTGCCAGAGGCGTCAGGTTGTCCAATTCAGCCCAAAGTACGTCTAGTGCTGGTTCCTTGAATGCTTTGCAAGTCCTTGCTAGTGTGCAAAGAGTGTTGTCGAAATGACGAGGGCAATGATCAAATATTTTGAGAAGGATTTCTTCCATGTAGAGTAAACGATGCATCACGATGCGAATTTTTTGACCTGCAAAAGTCGAGGCGATCCGAGGAGCGAGAATTATGAATGGCTGGGTATGACTCCGTATGAAGTGAGTCACACTCACGAATTTTTGTGAAACCCGTGCTTGACTGAAACCTGACAGCTGCCAATGCCATGGCATCGCCTGTATGAGCTGGAATCTCTGAATCGCGCCTAGCCACTACTACGGGTCATATAAACACTCATCATGATGTACGCGAAAAGAAAAAGAAAATCCATGCGCGTCGACTATCTCTGCATTCAGAACCCAACGTCCCACGTTATCTTGCCTGTCGTGTACGCAGCTGGCAAGTCGACCCGACACCTCCGAATTTGAACTCAGAGTGTATTCAGGGAAAGGGCCTGGTTCTGTGCATCCATCGAGTGCTGGATGGCCGAGCGCAAACCGTCTGAGGTTTCGGGGTTCCGTCCTTAGGGACAGTTCGAGGAGGGAAGGAATCCGGGGAAAGGCGGTAGGAGGAGGCGCAGAAATCTTGCTTATTCAGCGAGGATGCAGGGTCGACTCTGATCCGTTGAACATCAATCCACTATGTCCCCCTTGGTCAGAGCGGTGTCGAGAGAAAAGATTTCAATCGTTGAAGTTCCAGTGGATTCGACTAGGCTAACATTAGTAACTGCGAGTAGAGCGTTACTGTTATGTTACCGATACTACCTCGGGCTGTGGCCCGTCGATAGACTTACACCAACTCCTAGCATCACCCGCAATTTATCTTGATATGACACCGTACAGTGTACTTGTTGCCCTCAGACCACGTAAGCTCGCACCTCGTGATGCCATTGAGTACCAGGCGGTACGTCAATGAGTAACTCAGCCCGCACGAGCCATATTAGACTAGACTCGATATGCTTGGTCGGAATCAACGCCGACTCGGACTCATCAACGGACCGCCCCAAGTAGACTTGTGTGAAAGGCTCTTTGTCTGTATGACGTCACAACGCCACCTAAGGTCTCAGCGTGGTCATGGGCGGTGATTGTGGAGGAGCGCACCTCCCTTAACCTATTCCGTCGTCCGAACTCTATCCGAATCCCAGATCCAGCTTCGAGTCGCTGTCACGCTTGCTGACGCGGACCACTCGGACCGAATCGAGGGCGCGCTCGCCTGGACCCCCCAGGGCACAGATAGTCAGCCGATCGGCGTACAATGGCCACCCCGAGCGTCGTTGATGGAATAACGATGATCCGTTACCATCGTTACACCCATCACCACGAACGAGACTGCAGTCGAGCGTGCAGTAGTTATACAAGGGTAGTAATACTAGGGTACATAGGTGAATGGAAAAAAACTACGGAGGCTCACCTCAGTCGTCGTGAGGGAGAACAGACAACAAACTGAGGCAGCGAAACGAAACGAAAGGCTTAATATATTAGTACAGCACGGGGAACAAGACAGATGGCAAGGAGGCCAGAAGCCCATGGCAAGGCAAGAGCATGGCTAACCGTAACGAGTGCGCGGGCCAGACCTTGGCACCAGCGCCAGCTAGACAAAGGAAGCACATACGAAAAAGGCCAAATGATAACATCCTCCGGCAGATGAATGCCAGCTCGTAAGTGAAAGAAAAGCACATAAGAATAATACCGGCACGAGGCTGCGCTCGCGCTCGCCATTCCAACAGAACCAGCGCTCCGTCCGAGTCTCCAGAGGAATATTACGAATTCCGCTTCTCATCCCAAAGCTTGCGCGCAAGTGAATAGACCCTCTTCCATCGATCGTGGTACACCTTCGAGGCTTCTGGAATCCATTCATCCGGTTTGTACCGGTATTCATCCAAGGCGAATCCAAGGCCGAACTCGGGGAAGGGTGCGACGTGGAAGAAAAAGGCGAGCGCCTCGATGGATTCTTCTTCGATGACGGAGTAGCGGACATCGACTGCTGAATCTTCTGGCATCTTGAGGCCATACCAAGGATGATCTTCTGGAATGTCTGTGTAGCCACACGTATCGAACTGGAAGCTGAATCGGGAGAGCGATCTGCATCGCTCCAGTAACTGCACGAACCCTCCTGGAGTGATCGAACTCCATTCTGGGCAACCTTCGTTCTCACCCACGATAAAGACTTGTAAATGGGGCCACGAAGATGTTAATTGCAGTAATTGTTGTTCGTCCACAGCCACGCCACAGGGGACCTCGAGGTTTATGGTTTGAATGTTCACAAAGACAGCCAAGGGACGGAGGTGGTGAATGTCGATATAGTATGGATGCAGGCTCGGATAGAACATGGTGTACGGTGCGAGCGAGATGCTGATCAGAGATTTATGATTGCAAACATCTGCGAGGGCAGCAAGAAGTGACTTGAGCTCTGGATTTGTTGGAGGATGATGTAACATAACAAGGAGTTCCTCAATGGACGGAAGGCAGAGATGACGGAAGAATCTCCAAAGAGTAGTTGAATAGGGGGCATAAAGATGGTAACGAACGAGTGCCGGGAAGATTAATGCAGAGCGATTGGACTGAGTATGGTCGACTACCGCATCGCACAATTCGAGGTGGAGAAAATTTAAATCGGGCACGTGGGAGAGATGTATGACAGCTGCAGAGTTTAACTCGAACTCTTTGCAACGCACAAAGCGGAGCTCTGGCCATTGACATATGAGATGCGAGATCCTGTTAGTCGGCAGAATATTGCGTGGATAGTAGTTGAAGGTCGTTATGTTTGGACACCTCTCTCCAAAAACGCTGATAGCGTCTCCAAAGTCTGGTGTGAATTCAAAGCCGAGAACTGTCAATCTGGGACCAGCGAAGTGTTGCAGGAAAGGACCATATCTTTCTTCTGAGTCAAAAAGGTCTAGGTTGCAAAGCTTCGGGAAGAGGGACGGAATCGAGGCTGGGGGCCTGGAGAGCTCTTCGATACATTCCGCGGTCAAACCGCAATTACTAGCTAGGCGACCGACGCGGACGCGACGTGTAAAACCGAAGATAATGTCCCAATCAGCCTCCTCGAGGGGTCTTATCAATGAGTATTCCTACACACAGTTCGGTTATCGTCTATTGAACATTCAGCAACCCGGATTGTCTTACACCGTCCGAGTTTTTATATGATACGTCGGGGAGACATCCCACCAGAGGCTTCAGGTTTCGTATTTCAGCCCAAAGTACGTCTAGCGCCGGTTCTTTGAACATTTTGCATGTCCTTGCCAGTGCAATGAGGGTCTTATTAGCCAGGTACAGCCTGAGATTGGGGCGAAGGTTGGCGCAGTGATGAAAGATCTCGAGAAGGATTTCCTCTACGCAGAGTAATCGATGCATCATGAAGTGGAACTTTTCAACCTACGGCAGTCGAGGTGATCTTAGCAGCGAGAAATCTGAACGGCCAGGTATGAGGCACTCACAAATTTATGAGACTCAGGTCTGACTGAGATCTAACTGGACCACAGTGCCATGACATCGCTTGGGCGCCACACTACAAACTCCGAACTTCAACGGCGCTGACATAATTATCTTGGAAAGCTCATGGCATCTTGGACAGGGAATACAAGCACCAATGGGGTACACTGAAAGAAAGGAAAATCTCATGCACATCGGCCATGTCCGAATTCAAAGTGCAAGGCTCGACCTTGCCTCACGAAAACAGAAAAACAACTAGCGATTACCCGCAGGCGCGCCCCGACGCGGTCTTCCACCCCTTCGTCCATACCCTCCCCACCCACCTACATACGCACCTGGCCCCATCAATCCAACACCCCCAGGTTCTCCAAACGTTGCTACATTCCTCTCCCGCTCCTCTTCTCTTCGGTTTCGTCCTCCCCCACCCCGCCGACCAGGCCCTCCTCTCGAAGGCGGTGGAACAGCTTGGGTCGAAGACGACAACGAGTCGAAAAAGGACCTCTGTGGGTTGTACGCCCGTTCCGCGTCTTCCTCCTTGCCCGGCGTATCTGCCTCTCCATCAGGAGTCACACCTTCACTTTCCTCCTTGCTCTTCTTGGGTACAATAGAAGACTTGTCGAAACGTGCATTGGAACTCTCAAAATCGAAGTCTGTCGTGGGTACTTTGAGTTCATTTCCCTTGGCCGTTGGTCCATGACCGTGGTGTCCACGACGACCCCCTCTGCCAACGGGTCCGTTCGTCCCACGCAAGTCCCCAATAGCACGCTCGACAGACTCGAGGGATGCAGCAGCTGTCTGTACGGGGTTGGGAGGGCGACGTCCATTGGCACTCGTACCTGGAACGTCACTCGGGGGAACAGCCGTGACCTGCGGTGGTGGAGGTACCTCTGGGACGATGTGTGGCTGCTGTGAGTATGGGACAGGTGGCGGTTGTTGCGGAGGTGGCGGCTGAGCGACTGCCTGCTGCTGATAGGGGGATCCGTACGGCGGATACTGGGGTGGTGCCATCCCAGGTGCAGATGCCTGACGCCACAAGTCAGCATGACCGTCAAGACGTGTAGGTTGGAGTAAGCGTGTCAGAAGGAAGGCAACGGAAGTATCCACACGAGTTTTATGCGCTCTCGGATACGCGAGTCCTTGGACCCTTTTTACATCCGCAATACTTCATCTCACATGGAGGGGCGCAATACTAGTGAAATGAAAGAGAAAATGAGATACGCACCCCAAGCACTGCGGGATCATCATGCACGCTACGACGCGGCGGGGGCTCGTCGACGGCGAGGTCCTTCACCTCAGAGGCACGAAAGATGATGTACTGGTACGGTTCTTGAACTGGAGGGATAAACTCGGAGGGAGGTCTGTCACACGTAATCAGCACTGTATGTGACGCATGTAGGCAGGGAATGCGTGTCAGCAGGAAGGCAACGGAATAATCCACACGAATAAATGCGCTTTCGGACGGACGAGCGTACGCTCGTTTTTACATCCGCCATGTTTCATCTCTTTTGGGAAGACGATGCGAGAGAATAGGACTCACTTTCGCGATTCCGTACCCATAGAGTACACTAGAGGTGGCACACGGGTCAAGAATGTGTTTGAAACAAAGGGCGGGCACACGCCTACCATTTGAGAGCTGGATTGTCGAGGCTGCTGGATCTATACCGGCGAGAATGCCTCGGTATCGAACATCAGAATGGGAGATGAGCGAAATGGGTTTTCTGTACACGTCGTCAGCACAACGTGAACAGCAAAAAAAAAGAAAAGGACATGCCCAATGAAACTCAGAGCCATGGTCTTTGAGAAACACGCAAAGGGACGAAAGAAAACTTGGACGAGTCGATGCCACCCTTGGCAACACTGTGTGATGGGCAAGATATTCCATCTCCGCTCGAAATCAGAGCATTCCCTTCTCGTGAGAGATTAGATCAACCTTCTCATCGTAGAACGAAATATCAAGGCAAGGCTGTTTGCCAATGCCAACATTTGGTGAGACATCCTGCTGACTAGGACTCATGACGGCAAACACGCGGCTTCATGGTATGAGATTGGCACCGTTGGAATAGGACTTGCACGGCATACAGTGACGACGACATATATAATACAGAGCGGCCTGCGACCAAGTAAATGTATGTACACCACAAGGTCCAAACATTTGGAACTAATGCAAACGTCTACCGTCTTGTGCAAAAGAAGAAAACAAACAAGAAACGTGTGATCGGTGGGGAAAGGATTAAGTTACACGTGTACCGTGAGGATGAAAGACGGACATGGAATTACCCCAGCCAGGATTGTGCAGTAGGATTGGTTCGCGCAGCTAGCGTCCCACGACACTTTCCGTGTCAGTAGCGTCCACGGTCGCCTTTTGTTGCCCATCTGCAGTCGCCATCACTACGCCACTCAAGTGCGGATCAATCGGGTCTGATGGTGGGCCAGACCCCGGCGTGGACGTCGGCGTAGACGTCGTCGCCGTAGTCGAATCTGCAGGATTGAAACTTCGAAAAGGGGAGGGCGCGACGAGCGAACGATGAAAACGCGCTCGGAATTCGCTGGCATGGGGTGACGATTGTTCACCAAACCCATTAGTCGAAGGGTCGTTCATGTCTGGAAAAGGAGGGGCAGACGGGCCGGCCATTGACCCGTCCGCTGCTTTTGCCGCGGCAGCTTGTTGTGCAAAGTGCATACGCCGCTGCGAACACGCAGTGTTGAGCTTGTGATATCCCCCAAAAGCAAACAACGCACCTGATGATCCCACTGGTCGAACGCCTCTGCGATGATGGGCTCCAGCGCAGCGAGATCCTCGGTGGTGATGGACAAGGTCCGAAGTAGCTGCTGCCTCAGCAGCGGTGTGCACGAGAACGACAGCATCAAGGTCGACGCAAAGCTCTGCCCACCCGTTAGGGGCGGCTGAGGGAACGAGGGATCCTGTGGGTTCATCGGATGCGGGTGGGCCAGCTCGTGTGGCAGCACCTGATACTCGTTTTGCCCGTTCACGCGAAACTGGACTTCTTCGATGCCGGGTAACATCTCGCTCGTCATGTCCAGACCGAGTTCCCTCATCTTGCGCTGTTTCACGAGGCTACGGTGTTTTCTTTGTCGTTCCCGTGCGGCTGCTCGGACGCGTTCCCTGCGTGTGAGCTCCTCTGAAGTAAGCTCCTGACCGGGAAAGGCTTGAGGGGGCGGCTGTGGTGGCTGAGGCTGCGGGGGAGGTGGAGGTTCGCTCTGCGGTGGGTAGGACATTGCAGCGTTCAAGTTATTGACATGGCGGTCACGCTCTCGCTTTCTGCGTTGCCTTTCTGCTGCTTTCTCCCTTTTTTGTCTCTGGGCAGGTGTTTCATTCTCCCGTGCACCCCGTCTGCGGGTGGACGAGACAGGCGACAAAGTACTTTGGGGCGGGTTGTGGTGGACAACCGGATCCATCGTATTCATATCCAACCCGGCTAAGAAGGCTTGTCCAAGAAGGCGGGGTGATGTGACGGTCGTTACGGCGGCGGGGGAGTGACGAAGGTCGTGACAGAAAGTGACCAAGGGCGTGAACAAACACAGTCACTATTCCATGTGGCGTGAGAAAATGTACATGGACTTGTCTAATTAAATACACCACGTTCCTTGATCAACATGCTCTGCCGTCCAGGTCCAACACCGATCCACTCTATCGGAGTGCCAAGGAAATTCTCGATGAATTCTACATACTTCTTGCAGTTATTCGGGAGATCCTCGTAGCTGGACGCAGACGTGATCGGCGTCTGCCAGCCAGGAAGGATCTCATAATACACTTCCACCCTCGACAGCACCTCCAAATCAGCTGCAGGCCGGATTTAGATCCACCTCTTCGAATACACCATGATACGTACCCGGGAAATGGGAAAGCGTCTTGCCGTCTATGGCATACTTGACGGCCACCTTGATCTCGGGAAGTGTTTCCAAAACGTCCAGTTTGGTCAAGTTGAGCGTGTCATAGCCATTGATTAGGCAGGAATGTTTCATGGCGACCAGATCCAGCCAACCAGCACGACGACGTCGTCCAGTCGTCGTGCCATACTCTTTACCAACCTCTTGAAAATGCACCCCAATGTCCTGTCAATGTCCTCAGAGGTGACCCGGTGAACGAGTGGATTGCCCCACGTTAAGCTGTTCGGTGGGGAACGGGCCACCGCCGACACGTGTGGTGTATGCCTTGACGACACCTATCGTCCTCCCAATGGTCTTTGGAGGTAACCCGAGGCCAGTGCAAACACCACCAATCGTGGTCGAGGAAGATGTAACATAAGGATACGTCCCGAAGTCGATGTCGAGCATCAATGCATTCGCGCCCTCCACAAGAATCCTCTTCTGTGCCACCAGAGCATCGTGAATATAGGCGACACTGTCTATAACAAAAGGCTTCAATCTTTCAGCCAAGTGCTGCAGGAAAACAACACCATCAGTGACCAGGTTGCATAATGTTACGCGATGCTTGCCTTGTACCGTTCTATCTCGCCCTCAGTATCATACTCGAAATGGCCGTAGCGTTTAAAGCGACCCTCTACAATTCTGCGGAATTTGTCCGCAAATGTATTATGATCAAACAGATGGTGAACACGGAGGCCGGAACGTGACGCTTTGCCAGAATACGCAGGGCCAATTCCCCTCTTAGTAGTCCCAATGCTGTCACAACATTAGATTAGCATCTGAAGGGATGAGGACGATCAGACCTGGAACCACCCAGTTCCACCTCTTTCAAGCCATCGACGATCTGGTGAAAATCAAAGACAAGATGGGCCCTATCGGAGACGAATATCCGATCGGAACATCGGAGACCTAAATGAAGTCAGATAGCGTGCTGAAGTACAACGTCCTACTTCACCTTGCGCCTCCAGAGCATCGAGCTCTTGAAAGAACGAAGGAAGGTGGATCACCACACCATTCCCGATGACTCCAATACATTTAGGGTTGATTAGGCCTACAGACACAACCAATTATCACTCTACGCGCTGATTGAAATGACATCACGTCATCCATCATACATACCGCTTGGGAGTAAGTGAAAAGCAAAAGTCGTCGGGGCCTTCTCTGGGCCCATCGGAACGACGATGGTATGACCAGCGTTGTTACCGCCTGCACAACGTGCGCAGACGTCGACTTGAGCAGAGAGGATGTCGACGAGTTTACCCTTGCCTTCGTCGCCCCATTGTGCGCCGAGAACGACGGTCACTGAAGTACGCATCAGTCCTATGTCGAATATCGAGGATCTGTGGGATGAAAACGTACCAGGCATGGCCTGTATTAAACGATCTACCTCGGTCGGTGAATGCCGTGGCAAATTGACGGCAGGCCGAGTTGAAAAGCCCGACCACTCCCGCCAGATATCGCTGTCCAAAAAAGGCAACACACCCAGACCCTATTCGATGTCGCGCTTGATTTGAGCCAAGGACATGCCAACCTTTCAGTCCAACCCGTTGAATCCTTCCCTACTACAGAGGAAACTGAAACGACATCCTGCGCTGTTTGGGATCCCGTTCATACTCATCATGGTTGGCGCGTCTTTTGGTCTTCAATCTTTTACCCAAACCCGCTATGACTTGCAGGACAAGAAAGTTAGACAGGCAAGCCCAGATTATACGCGTCACACCTACTTTCATGATATCCTTACACCCGCACAGCTGTCTCAAGAAGAAGCCCTCGGTCTCGACAAGTCTAAGAAAAAGTTTGACATCCGAGAAGAGTATTATGTGCGTCTGCAGGTTCTCTACTGTTTCGGAAATTCGTCTCAGACGTTGTGTAGAAATTGAATACAATGGCTGAACAAGACTGGGAACCAAAAAGAATTGCTCGGCCGAGGGATGTACCGGAGTGGGGCGTGCCACCGACCCGACCTGATGTGTTTCCCGATCAACTTCCTCCCACAAAAGCCAAGTAATGAAGAAGCGTCCGATGTTGGACTGGGTTCGCGGGCTACTTGTCAGATTACTGCGAGTTCTTCAGCGGGATCCAGTGAGAACAGAGGAGTTGGGTGTGTTATGATTGGAAATGGCGTCCTCGTCGTGTTGTTCCCCGCGTGGGTTCCCAAGCATGTCTCTTTGGATCCCTTGCAGGTACGATCATGAAACGACGGTTCCACCAGTTACTGTACTACTAGGGGGGGCTACGTATACTCTGGCTGTGCTCCACAAGGTGATGACACGTGGATAGCTGGGTTTATTTCTTGGCCAGGACATACAGATCGAGTCTTATTCCCACAGTAGTAACCAGCGGGGCGGATTGACCGTCAGCTTAGGGATATCTTTACTTTTGAAGAAAGTCGAAGTAGAAGGCTTACAATAAAATACTTCACCCCACGTTTTTGATGCTACCATGACCCTGTTAATGGGGCGCAAGGTGGTGGCAATTTGCTGTGGAGCTCTACCGTCAGTGACCCTCAAGACCCCGGGAACCCACTCTTCTCGCCAACCTGTTTCGTTCCCTCGGAGGTTTCATTTCGCCGATGCTCAGATGGAACCTTGCCCCCCGTATGAATTTGCAAAAAAGTACTAGTTTGGCGCTCCCTACGCGTCTATGCTTTCATTCATTATCAGGCGCTTTACTTTTTCATATTTATAAGTATGTCCTTCAAAGTTCACGCTCAATGACTGGAAAGGTGGACCTCGCGCTCATCTTGACTTGCAGCCAAAGACGCGATGGACAGTAATGATTCTGGATCCCTTCTACCTGAGCGGCATGAGTTTCCCTTATTAGCCACGCTGGGGGGCGTCGCTGTATCGCTCAAGTGCTCTGCGTTGCGTTACCCCGTCTCACCATGTGGGATGACCTTGATACTCACTCATGGCATCTCAGGCCGTAAGTTCAAATACCTTTTACAAACTCGTGTTCAACGTATTTGGCCAGATAAAGAACAATACCATACAGCCATTACTAGATTGCTCAGCCTTCGGGATTCGGCCGCCTATGACATACGGGAGATATGGTCAATTGACTTTCCCAACCACGGTGAGGCAGCCACACTGAATCGTGGTCTTCTCGACAAGTACAAGGTGGATAACGTAGGGCGGGATGTCGATGGGACGTGTAGTGGGTGCCTATGCTCGCTGAAGCTTAACATTCGTTGATCTATCCTGCCAGCGACGATGGACATTGCTGCTTATTTGCACGCCTTTTTGTCATTGCCGCGTTTCCGAGGCCACAATGTCGTCGGTATGGGACACTCAGGCAGTTGCACCGTCTGGTGTGCCCCTTTTGTCCTCGTCCTGATCATTCCCTTCTAATACCGAGTGAATTCACGTCTAATGTCAGGATACACGCACTGACCAAGTTCACTCCCGCGTACCCGAATGCGTTAATCCTTCTCGAGCCGACCGTCATGTTTCCTTCTATGTCACCAACAGACCCTCGCTCGATCCACGGTGCTGCCAACGTCCGCGGCGCACGCGCCAAACGTGACATGTGGTCCTCTCGTGCAGAGTTCAAGCAATGGGTGGCAAAAAGCGGAAAGAGCATCTGGACCCGATGGGACCCGAGAGTCTTCAATCTATATGTGGTACGTACTAGCGTCTCGAGCAGGGAAAATCATGTCGCTCTATGAGGAGCCATCTATTAGGAATACGCGTTTGAAGAGGTGGTGACGTCGGGGGGACAGGGATCGTACATCACCACCAGGGTACGCAGGAACGAGGAAGCATCGCTGTACACGTGTCTAGCACATACGATCGAGCCTTCACAGCTCGCTGTAATGTGTGGAGTGCTGAACGGGGTTGGCAAGCGAGGTGTACATATCATTTGGGCGGAATTCGAGGAATTCATGTATGTGGACAGTTTCTGTTTCGCACTGAATGGACTGATGACGATTTTGCACCCAGATCAAAAACGGCCAAGGCAGAGATCTTGGATGCAGCGGAGCACCGGATCACGACACAGCGGACAGTTGCAGGGTCTGGACATTTAGTGAGTTACGCGGCCTATTTTTGGGGTTTTGGTGACGTTTTCTGTAGGTTCCGCAGTTGAAACCCGACGCGCTTGGGGATGCGGTGCACGAGGTGCTTGGGCTGATTGGGAGCACTACAAGGTCTCTACTTTGAATATATTACTACTTGTTGGTCCTGTACAGTGGTGACAGTTTCCTTGACGAAATGATTGCTATTGGTCGCACTCCAAGTTGCCTCCGCGCGTCCTAGTCCGGAAGTCGAACTTCCGTCACCTAGGGTTACACGATGTCGTTTTACCACCCTCATGTGGGGCTAATTTTATGCCACGTCCCGGTACAGAGTTGCCCTCCTGGCACTAGTGGTATCGCTACGCGGACTTGCAGTGTGGTGCGTGCTGTGATTCCGTGCTGACAACATCCACAGCAAATCCAAACTCAAACGGCGCTGCCGTACCACCGCCCAATTTTGACTCTGAACATGTTCCGCAGGTTCTCTGGCGGACGGGACCGTTCAGAACCATTTTCACCCTCAAAATCAACACCCAGTTCCCCAACTGACCGGTTTTATGCCTTCTACCAACGTCCTTCTGGCAGCAGATTTATGGAAGGGGCCGTTTCGGCCGTCTTGAGTTCTGAGACAGGAAGTGATACCGCGTCCCTTGGAGCCTCTAGCGCTCATTCCGTACCACCCTGGAGGGGCTTGCGCACGCAACCTTCTAGGCTTCAAAAATCACGTCGGGTACCTCTACACATTCCTCGATCCCCGCCCCCTGCACATGTGAACGAATTCGTCGGTGATGCTTCGTCAGACATCACTAGTGTTACTTGGATTGTGAGTCGGCATGTATACCATCGGTTTGCGAGAATGGCACTGAGACTACATGCGCATCGTTGACAGACGGCATCAGCATCAACACCTTCTCTCCCACCAACGCCAGTATCACCCCAGCATTCGATATCGTTCTGCCCTACACCACATCCTCCCGAGTCGTTTTCGGAATATGATCGGCTGCAGGTGCGATCGGACGAGAGCCCTTCTCTCGTTCTCCTCCGCGCCGTTGCACCTGAGAAAAGTCGGCACTGCCGTCAACTCCTGCACACATCCCTCCCTTCCGGTCGTGATGCCATGCGGGACATCATACCCCGAAAAAACGGGTTCGTAGACACTGTCATCGAGGCGTACAACAATCATCGGGGACTCATCGTGCGTCCGGATGACGTTTGGCTCGCGATCATGACGCAATTTAGTTTCTTCGTCAATGGGCACGCGGAGGCGCTTCGCAAGGTGTTTGTTGCTCACGAGGGGAAACGCGAGTTGGTGGTCGAATCCGGGAGAAATCGGTACAGCATGGACACCGCCTCCATGGTTAATCGGATGACGGCATTGATAGAAGAGCAAATTGCTGACTCTGCGCTCCGTGAATGGATCATGCCCAATTTTACAACGACAACCCCGGTGGATAAAACAACATGCGCGATTGTGATGATGGGCATGATGAAGAATTACTTTGCCTACAAATTTGCCCTCCGATGCGGGATCCCCAAGGTCACGCTCGAGGGAGAAAAGAAGGACTGGGAAACTATTCTCTACCGTCTCGAACACCTCAAACAATATGGTATCCAGACGATCGCATGGTACCATCTCCTCCGACCCATTCTCACCCGTCTTGTCAATGCCTACGATTACCCTACCCATCCCGACAACCTCGACTTTTGGAACAAGATTGCCCATCGGGAGGCCGGAAGTGGTCCACAGTGGTTGTCGGGGTGGATCACCGCGTTTTGTGTCTTCAACGAGCACGGTCAATGGCAAGGCAATACGCTCAACGAAGAGCGGATCCGGGAGCACGAGCCCAAGAAACTCCTCCGACCCGCTGATCCGCTTCATCTGACCCCTTCCCACTTTGCTGCGATTTACACGATCCGGGAGCGTGCGCCGTACCTTGCGCTGGACGGCTTTCCATATCCGACGATCGAAAGTGAGGACATTCCGTGTGGATATGCATGTTTGGATGTGACCTTGGAGGATAACGGGGAATTTCTGGAGACGATGTTGATTGCGGGGTCGGTAGGGGCACAGATTTGTTCGACGGAGAAGACAGACTTGTTTCGGAATGGGATGAGGGACACAGTGAGATCGGTGTCGGCGTGGTGGTATTTCATCAAGCAACACGTGGTCGAGGAGGAGGACGAGGAAGAATATGCCACGGATAGTGAGGGTTAGATCGTAGCTCTGTGTCGTGGTATGTACCTTTTTATCTTCTCCTTTTTCGCATCGCGTTATTGGCCTATGTTCTCTGTATGTATTTACATGCACCTATCCTATTTTCCCAGTCTTCTCAGTAAGCTTTGCGTCGGCTTGTTGACGTTTTGAACTTCGGGCCCTGCCGTGGTCGTCCGATTTCTCGTTTCGGCTCGAGACTTCAATTTTTCTACACTTTGCCCACCCTGGTCATCAGACTGTTCTATGCCGGTACGACTCGTAGTTCACAGTGACTGGCTAGAGCTGGCCAGAGCACGGCCGCGGCGTGGAATCAATTCACAGTGCGTTATATCATCACTGGAGGGGCAGTAAGTGAAACTTTTTCGAATAGTGTTCACACTTTTTAACGATCGAGAAATATGTGGGACATAGTGACCAGTCTGTCTGAATTAACAAGGCACCCATTTGCCCTCCCTCCGACTTAGTGTCTACCACCGCCTCCTCCAAGTCCTTCTCACCACTGCAATTGCTGTACGATCATTTTGAGTCGCTCTGCGTTACTCACCAGATCGCCTGGCCCTCTGCAGCAGCACTGGGAACGACTTTAAGAGATTCCGCTCGGTGCATTGTATACCTTGCGCCGCGGAGATCGTGACTGTAAAGGTATGTTCTTTCACCATCTACTGTTGATCCATGATCCATTACTACTATGGATACGTGGCATTTCGTATGCTGGCCGTGCGCGTTAATCTGGTGACCACACTACGCCAGCGGGCGCACGCGTTGGCAATGCATAGCGTTCCATTCAGTGTGTCTTCGTCATGCACCGTCATGATGCACCACGCAATTTACACCGAGAAGATTCTTCTCAATATCTTCGGTCGCTGTCACACTCTTTCTATGTATTGAAATTGAGTGCCTGTTCCGTCGGCAGTGCTGGAATAGGGGAGCAGACGTCGGCGCGCAAACGTTCACCCAGTTATGCAATGCGAAGCCGGCATTACGTATGATCTAGACCGAGTTAGACGACTCGTCGACGCCCCTGGTACAGTGTGTTCAAAACGTTATCGCGAGATGTAAGGTAATTCTGTTTTTCCTACTTTGAAGAATCGTGGAATTTCGTCTAGGTCTACTTGGTTTGATTCAGTCAAGAAGCGACTTGAGCAGGCCAGGCGGAACCTTCATGTTCGAGTTGTCCAGTACGGACCCCTGCGGCCACTCCCCCCCTGCCACGCCACGCAAATCCGAAATGGACAGATCTCACGCCTCGGCTTACAGTAAACTAAGCGGTGGCGAACTTCTACGCCGCATTGCGGCCCATGCTGAGATAAATTCGGGTCTCATCAAAGTTATCTGTATCTGGCAGAACTCCCGCTTATCCAGTGTCGCCACATCAATCTAGTCGTCAATCATTCGCTTTCTCTGGTCTCCAAATGCATGATGCTGTGGTTGATCCGATTCAGACCTCAACTTTCTTGGATCCTCATGATTCTGGAATTCATGCTCACACCTCATCTCTTATCCTCAGTTTAGAGGCTCGTCCATGATCTCCGGGACCTGGTGATCCAATGCCTTATTGTCAGACCTCGTACTTATCAGATCTAGGCAGAATTCTTATCTTTTTATGGCCCTTCAAGAAGTTTGTACACGCAATCCTCTGTTTAGCTTATTAGTCCATATCCTCTATGAATCGGACAGCATGTCAATGACAATGTCTCATTGTACTAACCAACTCCATACATACAGGCCAACCACTCTTATCATACTGGCATACTATCTCGTGGCCCGAAGAGGATCAAAAGGTGAAATAAAGTAATGGGTTTTTACTCATCTGGTGACGTGCATACCAGTGGCGTTGTATGTGCTTTGGTTGTGTCCCACATGATTGCACGCCACTCTGCGCAAATCCAGGACTCATTGATGCCCTCGTATATTCATTTTCTATTGCCAATTTGGAATTTCTTGGGGTGGTAGGCTACATCTGGTTACTCCAGCCGCAGAGCTATTGGGAATGATAAAATCTCTGTTGGTCTGTCCTCGTAGGAAGCTATTCACATCCTTGATCCCGTAGCAAGGGTTTTATTAATTTATTCATGGTTTCTTCCACACCAGTGGCGTTTGATGTGGTTTCAAGCTGGTTGTGCCACTTATGATTGCTACTTCATACAACTGAGACCTATCGTAAGTCCCGCCTTATCTTCATATTTTTTCCCCACTGTTTTACTGATTTGTGCCTAAATCGCTGAGACATCTTCCAGATTGCTCTGGCTACGTCGCCATGAAAACATAAAGGTGCATGCTATTCGGTTCTTTGTCCTTCGACATCATGTCCTTACTTTGTTTGTCCACCCACTTCGTCTCATCTGTCTTCCCACTATTGGTTGTATATTTCGTTGCAGCAGTATTTGCTGTCACCGCACAGACACACGCTCTCCGAGTAGCATTATGGCCAGTCGTCACGCTTTTCGCCTTGCGTGCAGCGGTCTCTGTGGACCTGTCGGCCGCCGAGCCCATTCGAAAGTCTTGCAACGCCTTATTCGTAGTAAGTATCTCTTTCCACACATACTCTATACAGACAACAGAATTTAGATCCCATTCATACCCACAGGTCTCGATGTTCTTCATAATCATCCGTACCTTCGAGTGGACATTAACGAAAGAGCCACTCATGCGCCTGCGCCCTGAAAAGAGTTCCAGATCAACTCTTATGGACGCCATAGACCTCACCACAACATTACGTGGTTGCGGCTGGGACTGGTCACGCGGAGTGTATATCCCACCTGAAACCAGACCAAGCGATTGTAACCATAGGGGATTTACATTTCATGTAATCCTGTCTGCTGCTTTACATACCTTCATTTGTGGCACCCTGAACTGCGCCATACGGTCATTTTCTCCTACGGGCCTCGGGGCTCTCTCTGGAGGATCTATCTTCGACGAAACCCTCCCGTTCTACGTGCGATGTCTCCGAGCGGGTGTTATCTCACTGCTTGTCCCTCTCGCGGCCTACGCTGGGATTCAGACGTGTTACGACACATGTACAATAATTGCTGTGCTCGTCTTTCAACAGGATCCTGCGCAATGGCCTCCAGCATTCGACTCCCCGTGGTGCGCGACATCCATGAATGATTTTTGGGGGCGCAGGTGGCACCAGTTCTTCCGCCACACGCTCATCATCGTGGGTGGCTATCCATCCTCCTTTTTCCTAGGCAGGGTCGGCTTCTTTATCGGAACATTCCTCTCCTCTGGGCTGCTTCACCACGGTATAATGGTGTTGTTCGACGAGCAGTCTGAACTATGGAGATTGCTAGTTGGGTTTGGGATGATGGGGCCGATTGTCCTCGCAGAACGGGCGTTCAAGCAGTTTACGGGAAGGAAAGTGGGTGGTGCGGTGGGGTGGGTCTGGACGATGGCATGGCTTCTTCTGTGGGGCCATATGATTGTCGATGTATTCGCGAAGGGTGGGGTCTTCGGGCATTTCATTTTCGTTGAAAGGGTGGTGCCACTGGCAGGACGGGAAGCGATACAGCGCTTGGTGGCGAATTTCGATACCTGGTTGCATGCGATGTGAAGGTGATTCCTGTGCTAATCGGAATGTTACGATGATGCTACTCCTGCTTACCCTTGATTTCAAATGACTTGTAACGTCGTGTATACCGTGTACAGGACCGGTGCGCCGTAAGGTCAGATTGCAGAAAGAAATGCTGCGCTTACAGATAGCGCTGCAAGGTTCAGCCAAATGTCACCAGAGTCCTTGGGGCTTAAAGTTCCACATTAAGAATATAAGCAAACCCCTTTGAGTCATGTGGCTTTAAGTTACATGGAGGTCAACAGTCGGGCAGCACGAAAGAATCATTCCGCGGTGGTTGGTTATACTCGAAACTAGGACCCATGTACTTGCACCCACTCAATGATTCGGAACTCACAGACCTGCGAGCCTATTTGAGCTGTCAGGCAATCACACATATGTACCCGATCTATTGTGTTTCAAGAATCGCATCCTACTGCCAAGCGTCTCGAAACTACAGCAGGGTTTCCGTTCCACACTAAATGTTGTGCAACCAAACATCTAAATCTATCGCCAGACGCTCCACCAATGCCCGCAGTGGTGTAGCGCTGTCCAAGGGACTCGAGTAGCCGAACATTCCCGCTCTTGCGAACCCCTCAACGATCACGCTACCCCACACCAAAAGCCACATCATCGCCCAAAGCCACCCTACTGTTCCACCCACCCGCTTCCCCGTCAACTGACGAAAAGCCCGCTCAGTAAGGACACCGACGCCCATCATCCCAAACCCGACTGGCATCCTCCAAATCTCCACCCGGCTATTGATGGTGACCAAAACGATGTGGTGCCATATCGCCGATGCGAGGAATGTCCCAATAATAGTGCCCACCCGGCCAAAGACGGGGTAGAGCGTGTAACCGCCTAAAAGAAATACGTGGCGCAAAAACTGGTGCCACCTTCGGCCCCAGAAGTCACTCAATGACGTCGCACGCCACGGGGCATCGAACGCCGGAGGCCATTGAGCAGGGTCTTGTCCGAGGACAAGAATGGAAAGTATGGCGTAAAAGTCGTAGCTCATTTGCATGACGGAGTAGATCATGATGGAAGTAAAGGCTGAGATGAGGCCGGCTCGGAAGTACCGTACTGGGAAAGGAAGAGATTCATCGAAAATAGTCGATCCGTCTGGGATGGATCCGATTCCCATGGGGGCCCATGTCAGGATCGCTCGGTGGAAAACACCGCATATCAAGGCATGCGCAACTCCGGAAAGTAAGGTATAGAACATGAATGCCATACGATTTGGTGGGCGCGTTTCGCGCGGAGTGTATGACCTGTAATTTGACGATTCCCAACCATGACCACGGAAGTTAAAGCCGAGATCGATGGCGTCCATGATGGTCGACGGAGAGCTATTCGCGGGACGGAGGTGCCGCACGAATGGCCCCTTCGACAATGCCCAGTCAAGGCTACGGGCAGTGACAAGGATCGTGAAGAGCTAAGGGGAAGCCCATGTAAGTCTGCCTTCGGTAGGCATGTAAAGCATTTTGTGTTGCATGACACTTACTACAAAGTTAGTGTTGTTGAATTCCTGCTCGGCCTTCCCGAATGAAAAATCCACGGAAAGTGCTGCACGCAATGCCAATAACGCAACGAGAGGCCATAGCGCAACTCGGATATTGCGCGTCTGAGGTGTGACGGCCAGCACCGCTGCCACGATGTAGCAAACTAATAGAGGGAAGACAAAGGAGACAAATGTGGTGCTGCCGATAGGAATTTTCGTTGGCGGAACACCGAGAGTATTCCGCAGAGACAGCACCGCGAAAAACATGGAGGATGCGGAGGACATGATGGGTCGAGTCCCCTGGACTGCGCTGTGATCTTAAAAAGTAAATACTGGGCAGTGCCTTTTCATCAGCGGTCAATCGCCGAACTTTGTATTTGCAACGTGACCAAATTCGTCAGAGATTCGTGATGATAACAACGGGGGGACAAAAGACGATAGGGTGCCGATTGCCTGCCACGGTGACACGCCAAAAACTCGGTTTTCTTTCACGGAGTTGCTTCAACTTGAAGAATTGCCACGATGGAGTATTTCAGGAACTTATTAAGTACTCTGGGCAACTTGCTTACGTAAAGCTACCCTCTTCCGTTCACTCCCGGTGGAGATAAATGGATTACACATTGAGTTTACACATGGTATGATGGTGGTCATCGAAGTTCATCATACGACACTTGCACAACTATATAATCCATCTAATCGTAACAACCTAGGCAACTAGCTGGATATCGCGTGGACCAACTGTTGGAATAGCAAGCACGCGCGCAGCCACAGCCACGACCGGCCCGAGCAATCACCGGTGCGCGCAAATGAACCGACGCGCTACATTCCCCGTGTTATCGCAGACCACATGGACCATTTCATTCGTACCGCGTATTTTCATCTTTCTATATACCTGTGTTCATTGCTAATCCGGATCTCATCCATGATCCTTATCCCCTTTGCACGATACAATAGCGAGTTATCATATATAAGTAGTACTGTTTCGACACGGAACACCTCAGTCCGTTGTACCGCACGCGACTGAGGTGAGCCATTGATATCATAGTGTTACCTACTTGAACTAACCTGTACATAGAGTTCTCATTAGTCGCGCGCCCCTATTCGATCGAGTGCACATTTCCTTCATCAACTACTAATTAAACTAAGTCACCAGGTATTCCACCAACATCCGCGCGGACAGCACTAGATCCATCAAGGTAGTAAGGAATCCAAACCATCCAACTCTGATTGAATCTGTCATCCAGGCCCACTCGGGAACACGCCAGACCATCCTTCCTGTGATGTGCATGAATAAATCTTCGATGATAAACATTGGGGCCATCATCTTGAATCCGACCAATATTCTCTAGAATTCAATTCTGCTGTTAGGCGTGATCATGCTTATGTGGCACTACCCTGCCGAAGCAAGGAATCCCCCCATGATGATGCTAACACACCTGGGGAAAGTTGATATCCACCTATGAGGATTTATATATGACGAAACCATTGGTGCCACCTGCGCCCCCAGCACTCAACCAGAAAAGTGGCACACTAGAGGGCATGAAAGAAGGGTGGCCATTGGGTTTGGTCTTGTCCGAGGATAAACACAGCGAGCATATATCCACACCAAGACCATTAAGGAAGTGAAACTCGATCGGAAGAACCGCAAATTACAAGGAATGGTTTCATCGAAAATAGGTCCTGCAGAAATGTCACTAGTCCCGCAAGAAAGCAGGCCTTGATCACCATGTGGTATAAGAAAGTTTCATCCATAATAAGTCCTCTAGAGAGGGTCCCGAGTCCCCCGCCGCGGCCGCGAAGATCTGATCGCCATGTAGAGTATACGACCGCATGAACAGTTGCGGGTAGAATAGTATAAAAGACAAATCCGGTACGATTCAATGGACGGGTTTCACGCGCGATGTGTACCCTGCGTGACCAACCCCAGTCATAATCCAAAAAGTTTGGTATAAAGTTGAGGGCATCCATGTGGGCAGGAGGAGTACTATTCACATGACGGAGTTGCCCCATGAATAGCTTTCTTATCAATCCACAACCAAGGGCAAAAATAGTGGTATGAGAAATACCTAGACCTGGCGGACAACAGGAAGTATAAAGGAAGGTCGAAAAAACACTTACGGCTAAACGGTTATGGACTTTTCATTTGCTATGCTTGAGTGACATGTCCATTGGGACTGCTGCACGCAGCGCTAACGACACGACAACTGGCCACAATACGACTTGAATAGTGCGCATCTGGGGTGTGATGGCCAATGCCGCCGCAATGAGCCTGAGGTAGCAGGGCATGGGAGGACCTACGGGATAAAAATTATGACTTCTTTGATGAGGGCTTTCACGTTGGTGGACGAGACAGCTACGGTGTCTCGCAAGGGTGAGAGAGTGAAGTACATCACAGGTCTTGATCGACTTCAGGGCCCCACACATAGCACAAAAAAATGCTGAACTAGTGAGATGCTAGTTATCCCGTGCAAACCACGGTAGGCGAAGGAGATCTGGTTATCCGCAGAAAGACCCTGGTCAAACACATCAAGTCAAGATTTGCCGTCGTCCTGATACTCACATCAGAACCTTGCGATTGTGTCATGTTCACTCTCTTTGCGTCTAAAGACATTACTGTGACCGTGGAGAAAGGTGGAAGTAAAGTGGGTCTCCTTCCTGTTTGCAATTTCATGATGCAGAGTACCCACTAACTAACGAAATTCCACACACGCTGTTCCAAGGTCGAAATGGTTTATGTCATACCGAAGGACAGTGTCACAGAGAAATTGTGACTGCACATCACGATGAATGGTTGGGAATGTTTGGATTTGACACAAGAAATATACATCAAGAAACTCCGCAGATATTGGACGCAACGCTTGGTCCAGATCAAATGGCACTAAAACTTGCAAGTCAGGATCGCTGGGAGGAGGAAGAAATCGATGGCCTGCCTCTGTTGGGTACATCTGAAGTGTGACACCGACAAAAGGATGGCTTTCTGAACTATACCGCATGTAACCAGGTATCAAAACCCATTACAAGGCGTTCCACCAACGCTCGCAAAGGCGGCACACCATCTATCAAAGTACCAAACCTGAGCAACCCAGCTCTCGCAAAACCATCAATTATCACATTCCCCCACAGGTTAAGCCAAAACGCCGTCCAAATCCATCCTACCAATCCACTGACCTTCCTTCCTGTCAACTGCTTGAAGGCCTGTTCGGCAAATATCCCTGGGGCCATCATTCCGAATCCAACTACCATCCTCCAGAGTTCACTCGTGTTGTCGAGTGTATATAATCCAATATAGTGGTAAACTCCAGAGGAGAGGAATGCCCCAATAACAAGACCCGTGCGACCGAAGATGTGAGAAAGCGGATAACCGGCCTGAACGAGGAATATATGGCGAAGCCATTGATGCCACCTGCGTCCCCAAAACTGTGTTAATGAAGTGGAACGCCACGGAGCATCAAAGCCAGGTGGCCATTGAGCGGAATCCTGCCTAAGGACGAGAACGCCGACGAGGGTACATAAATCATAACCCATCTGGAGGAGGGAATAGACTGCAACGCTGCCTATGAAGGTGATGATACTCGATCGAAGGTATCGCGTGTGGAAGGGTAGGGTGTCGTCGAAAATAGACACTCCCGAAATGGAAGCAAGTCCAGCTGGAGAGAATGATCGGATAGCACTATGCGATGTGCCCCAGATGAACGCATGGACGGCTGCGGACAAAGCTACATGGAAGACGAATCCGGTACGGTTGGATGGACGGGTTTCGGGTGGAATGTACAACCCATGTGACCAGTCCCAACCGTAACCGCGGAAGGTAAAGGCAAGATCGAGAACGTCCATGAGAGTCGATGGGGTGCTGTTCGTGGGGCGTAATCGTCTCACGAGCGGCTCTTTTGCCCATGCCCAGTAAATGGAACGGGTAGTCACCATCAGCATGGGGTTCTAGCATTCATGTAAGTCTTGATCTTGATAAGGTTTGACAAACAGTCGCCCCAGAAAGCTACTTACTGCCAAGTCATTGTGAAACTTTCGTTCGAAGGTGCTGAGCGCCATATCCACGGAAAACGTCGCACGCAACGCCAATATTGCGAGAACGGGCCAGATCGCCATTCGAAGAGCGTGGGTTTGTGGTGTGATGACCAAGAACGCCATAACGAAGTAGAGAAGTACAGGGGGGAGAACATATGATACGACAGTCATAAGGTTGAGGGGAGCCTTGGTCGTCGGAACACCGATGACGTCCCACATGGAGCATGCAGGAAAAGACATGGTTTGGGTCGTTTAGCTGCTTGCGGACTTTGTGGGTGGACCGCAATGGACATTAAAATTGCGAAACACCGTTATGTTATAACGTTATCCCGCCGTAACTTCTCGCGATTCGCTGGAGAGTTCCGACTGGAGAACGGAGGATGTAGAATTGAAAAGTCCGAGAAGGAAAGATTCTGCGATAAATTTGTACCTTCTCGATGTACTGCGGCCCGGGGTCTTTGACAAGTAAAGGACTCTGGAAAAAGGTGCAGTCGTCAAGATCATGATGCTGATGAGAAGTGTCCGTCGCACACGTCATGAAACTGCCATGTCCTATCTTTTACCTTGCCACATACCTTTAGTATCTACCCTATGTAGAGAATATGTATGCTCCAGATATCGGATAATGGATTGGTACCACATAGTCACAACAGATATGGACATGGATATTGTCTATTTTCAGGGACTCAGACATCGTACTAGTACATGTATACCACCTGAGACACATGGCAAAATGGAATACGCTGTGGGCCAAAACTGGGTGAATGGAAGCAAAACTAAGTGTGTTGGGGTGAAACCGGATATGTTGAGCCGAAATTGAGTGGGCTGTGGCGAAATCGGGTGTATCGAGGCGAAATCAGACACATCGAAGCAAAACTGGACATGTTGAGACCAGGGGTGCTGAGGCGAAATGGGACACAGTGAAGCGAAACCAGGCAGATGAAGGCGCACGTGCTGTCCCGCAGTCCCAGCGTTGACTTCCGCTGGGTTGCAGCGGTTATTCCCCAGGAGGAAATCATGCTGTACGACTTTTCAGGGTCACTTAGATCCTTGGCGAATGCTAAAAGACTCAGCACCCTTGCCAAATCGTGAAACAGTCGTTGGACTGCCACTCAGCATTTCAGCCACAAGCCCATTATAACAAAGGTTGCACGTTCAGGGAACTTATATTTCGACTCGAAGCTCACTGGTTTTACCTATACATATCCACTGCGATAATGCGAGATCTAGGATTTAGCATAGAGGGGGATCTGGTGAACGAAAACAGACCATAGTTCACATACCATAGGCCTATGACAATTCCAAGCAGTGATTATCCTTGCTGCAGATTAATGATCCTCGAGGATGAGAATGGAGCTATCTGTGTTCCGAGGGATACTCTGGCAACTACAAGGGATTGATATGGGGGGCTCTCGAGGAAATTTTTCTTTAAGAGAACCTTAATATGAGGCACTGGTTAGCCTGGAGCGGCGGGAGTTGACCAACAGTGATGTGAAAGTTCAATAGACTTTAAATTAGAGGGCTCACAGAAATCGTTTTCCAAGGATTCCTCTACCCCCCGTCGAATTCGCAACGATTGGCAGTGTCAAGGCGATCCAGGGGGCCCTCGGGTCTCGGGCATATGTTCCGCAGGTTGTTGCCCAAAACCATTTGACAAGGGCTTCATATCTGCAATTGACCGAAAATCCCAAATGATGACAGTGGCTGTTTGTCACGACTGAAAGGTGCAGCTCTCTGTCCGTTGGAATAGACTTACTGTCCATCTTCCCACCCACCAAAACGACGTCAAAACAAAACAAAATCAAGTTTAGACTCACCGAGTAGCTTACCATACAGATCTTGATTATGACCCATGGATTATGTCTAGACCTGGGCATGCTTTACTGTAATTGGATTTCGAACTCACCAAAATTGCTTTCCAATATCTACGACCATCTTCCGCGACTGGAAATACATCCGAATATCGCAACACCCAAACATTTGAACTGAACATCAGCACGGCATGCTGAATGCCTCAACTCAGCTGTCTAGAAAAGTGGTTCATCTTGTCCTGAAACAAACTGCTAGCATGACCCTTCATACCCATCGATCCCAAGTTGGGTTAGTTCTTAGCTTGGCCTCCAGGAGTTCAAGCTGCAAACAGAAACGTAGCCTGTTTGGTTGTGTTTGTAAGAGGATTGTCTCCTGCTTCAGCGTTGACCGGGCGGGCAAACAGCGTAACAGACC